>BJCN01175854.1:2246-12488 GCA_018326445.1 Flaveria brownii
GAAAGGATACAAGTACCTGCAAAGAATGCGATGCCTACAAGGGAGAAGCACTGTGCTTATCTCTCCTTCAAAGCAAACCCTGCACAAGACTTTTTCCTGACAATAATTTGTTCAAGAAAAACTATGAGCCCAACATCCCAAAATGTGGAAATATTTTACATATAATAAAACAATGGAAGTGGTTTTTGAGCATACTACGCTGGCTCAAATTTTAAAAGCAAAATAGAATTTAGCCAAAAATCAAGATTTAGATCAGAGTTTTACATTTTGAAGTCTTTCATACTCCTGTTGGCTAAACTTTGTGATTTCTGTCTGCTCACCAAGAGCTGCTTGAAGTCTCCAAACCTGAAAAGATAATATATAAAATATGAATGTGTTTGTTATGGAAAGAAATGAATAGCATATATAATCCATGATGATAATTATAAAAGAAATATGGATCCGCTAAGAGAATAAGATGTTCATGCTTACCTCCTCAGCAAGATCCTTCTTAGGCATTTTCTTTACTATTTCAGGCGGATAACCACAAAAAGTATTATAACTGCGCAAAAACATACATAAATTTAATGATACTATGATATACAATCTTTATCAACTAAGTGGGAAAGACAATTAAGATTTAAGAACCAATAATGCGTCAAGAAAAATCTACCCAAAGTGGAATACTAAAGTTATTAGTTGATGCCTTGATGTCTTTCTAATTTCTATAAACACTCTTTAAATCTACTTTAGAGTTTAGATACAAAGTGATGTGAAATACAAAGCATTTAAATTCTAATTGACCACATGAAGTACGTGCAAGTTTTATTTAAAATTAAATAAACATATACACAAAAATGTCAATAAAAAGTTTAACATCACTTACCCTGAACCCACATCATGGTAAAGTCGTGCCTGTTCTTCTCGACTTCCTTCATCAATAGACCACCAACCAAGGAGTCTGCATGTGCCATTAGAGTAAAAAGTAAAAACACATGGTCAGTAGCTTTTAATATTAATCGGATATCCGAAAATTGCAATCAGCTAGATTCAGCATTATTTCCGAAGGCAGCCAACAGAGTTGTCAATTGCAACCCCCATCAGTGGGAACTTTGCTTTCTGGTTGGGTTACCAATGAATGGTTGATGCATGTTATGCATCGTCTCTAATGGGGTCTAACGGGAAAAATTAATAAAAAAAGCATGAAAAAGAGGCAAGTCAAAAACGTTGAGAGTGGCCCCGTGTGTATTTTTAATGCCTTAAGCCTCCCAACTTATTTTAACTTGGATATCTAGGTTAATGTTCAACTGATATTATTTTTGCAATCATATATAACACACATAATTAATAAATACGTAAAGAATTTACACAACATATAGTTTGGGGGTCAGCCCAACATAATCTGACACATATATGTGAACAGAGTGATTTAGGTTATCCTTTACCTCTAACTGGTAAAAGAAGAAAATCAAATCAGAAAATGCTTAAAAGGAAACTGGTCGAATGAGTTGAAAGTTACTTAAAGTTGCATTAAAGCATGAAACCTCCTAAATCATTTTCACAGAGGTAAAGATAACTACTATAATCATATATTTTTCGATATCAGATGTGACACATTATTAAATTACAAAATGTGTAAAATTTTGTGAGAATAAGTGTATCGGGGCCAACCTAACTCACCTAGACCTTTACCAAAAATAAGCCACTTTGAACACAATACGGTTTACTCATCACCCAACAACTGACTCGCCCATTTTGCCACACAGTATACCTGGAGCCATGGTGCAAAAACCCAAAAAAGTCACGAGCCCAAGCAGAATATGTGTAATATCTTCCCGTGCCAGTTCCTGCACGTAGTATAACAATAACTTTTTCCACCAATCTTGATCCAGAAAGTAGGACTCCCACTCCTTGCAATATAAATAAAGGAGAAAATATAACTGGAAGAGGGATAGATTTAGCAGCCAAAGGTTTTCCCTGAAACTCAAAAGAAATTATAGAAGTGAAATAAATTGAAGTACAAGTGTACAACTGTTCAATGATCACATAAGTTAAACATAACATACCTCTAACTTCATGCAAAGAAGGATTTGGAAAGCAATAATGGGAATTTTCATTATGTGGCCACCAATATCTTGCAGACTACACATTGTATCCTCGGATGTATCATCCGAGGAAACCATTATTCCACTATTCCAATCAAGATATCTAATAGCTGTAGAAGAAGAGCCGGCTTCAGAAGTTTGTAAATTTCTGTGAATCACGGGATTAGACCACTTTGTACAAACTAGAAAGGCGAAGCATTCTGCAATGCTGTAAAGAACAAAATTACACCAAAATTAGAAGGGCTAATATTTGTATAAAGAGTTGCTAAAATCTGCAAACATTGACGGAGACATACCCAAAATTTATGAGCAAATCCCACCAGCCTAAAGCATCTACAAAACCTGCTAAAAGAAATAAAAGTAATTAGTATCCAACCCTACAAGAACGTAGAAGACGTATATTGTTTTTCATTTATTCCCTAACTAATATCTTAAATTAGCAATTGCGGATAGTCCTTTTGGGGATAATATACCAGATAATTTCAGAAGGGTGAACACGGTAGCAGCAATGAAGAAAACCATGGAGATAGCAACCCAAAAATGCTGAAATAGAACAGAAAAACCAGTTTATAGCCACTGATTTTATAATGAGAAATATATTCATGTGACTATAAAGCTTAATTTATCAGAATAATGCATGGTTGATATTGCTTCCTTGTATACTTGGTATTAACTTATAAGGTAATAAAATTATAGAAATATAATTTCATAAAAGTTAAAACCTTTAAAACCTTAGGAAAATAAAATGGAAGGCATTTAAATATGCTTTCATTAGCAACAGAACTTACAGGAAGTGTCTCCCATATTGCATCATCGCTCACGCTTTCATCATCTCCTGGTAATAAGGCCTTGCACATTCTGTATATGATAAAGTATCAGTTTTATCTATAGAAAATTAGCACACATGGCCTAGTTAATACCAAATAGAAGAACATGAAAATCCCATTACAAAGAAACTTGTGGTGAAAAAACAATCAGATAACCTAATCAAGTAACATAATACTCAAAAACAATCACCTGAAATTGTCAACAAGAATAGCTACTTCAAATGCCAAGAGAGGAAGAAAGACAATTTGCAAGCTTACTGGTGGAGGCCTAGAAACTGAAAAAAATAAACAAATAAAACAATATAAAATTAGAACCTTGAGTGAACACGATGCATATAAAGAAAACGGAATACAAGCACATGATATGTTATTACCATACAGATTCTCCAGATAGATACAAAGAAGTAGTTCAAATGCAATAAGCAAAGGTGTGGCAACAACTGCATGACATGGTGCCCACTGCATGAAGAGAAATAAAAAATCCATGATACATATGGCAAATGATAACTCAAATTAAGTAAAACAAAGACATTATACCTCACGGCCATGGGGAACCGCTGGTGCAGGTAATGAGAATCTTCCTCGGGCAACAACAGCATGAAATAGGAAAAGTGGGAAGAAGATGACCCTGCACATAGATCAAGATTAGCTGTAATTTAAGTAATTATATCTAAATATCAAATATAGCAGCTTTATTTAAAAATATTCACTTTGTTAGTGTGTGTGTGTGTGTGTGTGTGCAAGTCTATCTAGAGCAAACTTACCATTTTGGAAAGGGCTTCTATAACAAACACTCACAACTTATGATTGTATCTTAAAATTTTCATACAGATCACATGTCATAATCTCTGAACTAAATAAATATCTCACAGGTCATGCTATGAGTACACCAAGAATATGAATCATGCCAATGCTTTATAACGCATATCTAAAATCACAAAAACTTGCTCCTTCAACCTATGACAAAACTAGCACATATACATCAATAAACCACCCTCTAGTAATACCAGTGAAGCAAAAGTACAGAAATTCAAGAAGAATTGCTTCAATTCTTGCAATTCATCCATGTGAAAATAAAAAAAACTTCCAGTAAGAATCAAAACACTAATTTTCAATTTAATCTTCAACAAAAACCATTAGAGAAACATGCATCAAGAGGAAAACACTTTAAAAACAGAGCCAAACACCAAATCAAACTTACACACAAAGAAACCCCAATTCCCCAATTCCCACAACACAAAACCTAATCAAACCAAAACCCATCTCACAGTCGAAACACAAAGCAACATAAAACCGAAAACATACCACCAAGAGCACGAAACAAGACGATCGAGCTTAAGAACAAGCAGGAGCGTGAAGCAGAAGAGTGCAGTATGAGCAGAAAACGCCTGTACCGAATTTGCTACTCTGCGCCAGCTCATATCTTTCCTCACAATCATACGAAACCCTTGATTGATTTCGAGCTTTGATTACAGAAACAAGTGAAGAAAACGATGGTTGCGATCACGATGCCCTAATAATAATAAATATCCCCCAAATTGAAGAGTGATAGGGTTAAGAGAGCTTGATTATGGCTATGGAGTGGGTGCCATTGATTAATATTTACAGATGATGATTATTATTATTCTTCTCCTTCTTCTTGATTGCTATTGGTTTTGAATGATCGAAAACCAGAAATCGAAATTAAAAACAAAAAATAAAATAAAATTGTTGACTACAGCAAAAGTTTCTACAAACTCTCTTATATTCTTATCGTAATTTTATTATATTAATTTATGTTTATATTTATATTTGTTTATTGTACGATGGATGCTGCCTTCACGCCACCGCTACGTAAACGCCCCTTGTTTTTATTATTATTATTGTTATTTTTATCATTATTGTTATTATTACAATTATTTTTATTTTTAGTATATTGACTTATAATTTGGAATCAATATTGTTGAAAATTCAAATCACGTCTTTATTGTAAAAGAATGATATTTATGTTGTTTAATGATACATAAAACGAACTGGAACACTATGTACGTCATTTGTTTAACCATTTATAGACATGTCTGATAAACGAGTCATATGATGAAAAACATGAATTAATATGACCAGTTTGATAACACGCATGACATAACAAGACATGTATAACAACACGATTAAATTTAAGAAGTTCAGTGATACAAAAGATGCACCATGTTTAATACGGTTGGCGGGACTTTAATCTGACTTTAAAAGAAGTGTTTAAACATTCGACAAATAATCTATTTTATTTTTTAGTTTCTTATTTAATGGTTGAGCTTATGCTTCCAAGCTTGTCTCTTTATGTAAATTTTTTAAGTTATTTAGCTGTGGAAGGTCGGTTTGTAAGTGTATAAAGTCATGAATAACTGCATAATATCATGACTCCACTTTAAGAGAATATGTTAAGAAATAGACAAAGATGGAAACTTTACTATTTTTTCTATAATAATGATAACGTGTTATCTTAAAACTTATAGAAGCTTACGAGTATTCTATCAACTAATTGGGACATGTATATTACATTTTGCATCGAATAAACAACCTTCAAAGGGGTTGATGCGGACACATGAATAAACATGATTTGTTATGTTTCAACTTTATTATTGTTGTCTTGTCATATGAAATCCCTTTCAATATGAATGATATTTAGAAGAAGAAACAAAGTAGTTTGAGATAGATAAAGATTCGTTGTTCATATTCAAATTACACGTACAATTAGAGGATTGTAGAACCAACAATTATTCACAAGATGGACTAAAATAGTAGGACAAAATGGCTTTTTAATTAAAAAGGTTGTCAAAATTACTTAAGTACCCAAAGATAGTTGTGACACAAGGACAAAATGGTCCCTACAAATGAAAGGTAGGGAGATCGGTACACTCATATGTCATATGCTTTGCCACTTTGGTTATCCAAGTAGCCCAAACATTTTGCAAACATCCATAGTTTGTTTGCATATTATCCATTTTTGTGTTTACAAATTTAATTATAAATCAAATATAAAATAATTCTCATGTAAAGAAAAAAAAGTTATGATCAAACTTTTGAATTTTTTACTTTCATTATTTCTTTTATGTTTATTAGACATTAATGACAGTTTTCTTTGTCTATGAAAATTTGCGGTAAACTTGCAAGAACTGTCAATACCTTGTTAACGACGGGATCAAGGAAATCGCAGTTCACTTTGAGCAGTTAGCCTTTAGAAGATGAAAATACTATGCCAAGAAACCTATAGAAGCATGATTCAAATTCGAAACATATGTTAAAAAGGAATTAGATCTTACTGCATAATCTTAACATCCATAACACTATACATTTCGCCTTGATTGTTTATATCGTCAACATACTTTCGTATACAATATTTTTGTTAAAAAGGGCGTACCTGGTGCTGCAAAGAGCTCCCGCGTTTTCGCAGGGTCCAGGGAGGGTCCGTCCCATTTAAGGGAAGATGTACGCGGTCTTTCCCCCACATTTTTGTGGGGAGGCCGTTTCCACGGATCGAACCTGAGACCTTCGGTCCCTTAGGAACAGCTTTTACCACTGCGCCAAGGCCCGCCCTCATTTTTGTTACTATACATATTTTTTTTGTTAATGTGAAAAAGGTTAAGCTTATTTTAGCATTTATATATTGGTTCCTTTCGGGGTGTTCACTAAATTGGTTTTTAGTTTACTCGAATCATGTTAGTAGAATTTGAAAATTTAGAAAGTGGATTTAAATTTGAATATGAATAAAACAAATGGACATTTTTTTGGGAAATTTTGTGTTAGTATAATAGATATAAGTCTCTGTAGAAAAAGCTAACGTGGATTTAGTGGTGAATAGGTTTTTTTAAAATGTTCTTAAATTAATTACATTGATAAACTCCTTCTCGTAACTCAAAAGTAAATGATGCAATTAGCAAAGAGATTTAGCAAGAGAGATGATAAAACCCATTTAAAGTTTTAAGTGGATACTAATTAATTTACTCTACGTCCTCTCACCACTGATCGTCTAATCGATTTTTGCTTCACTAAACGTTTTCCAAAAATGATAGGGATTATAAATACAACGTCTCACTAAACAAAAATAGTGATCACCTTCTTCAATACACTATGTCAAGATAGTGTGTCTTCACACCTCTTCGCATATTCGGTATATCAAGATAGTGAATCCCCACAACACTATATCAAAATAGTGTTCAAGCACTCATAAACAAACTAACATCGTATCAATATAGGGTATATATCAACTTGCAAGAAACAACAATAAGAAACCCCTCATAATATTACAAGAATAAATAATAATAACGTTTGCACCAGACTTCCTTAGATAAGCCAAGACTCAAATCAATTGGAGAGGCTCTTGCCTGAGCGACTATCGATTCCATTGACCGTGGATAGCTAGCACGTGCGTGAAGTCTTGTCCATTTTTATTCTTCAATTACCGAGATTTTAACCAATAAAACAGATTAACTATAAATTAATTCTGGATTAGATTGATCTACTAGATTCGTCATTGGTATTTTAGTTTATCACTTACCTTCTTTTTTTATCAAATTTTTTATCCATTTTTCATGTTCTGTCTTTAAGAGAAAAAAAAAGAAAACTTGTGAAAGAAAGGAAAAAAAAAAAGAAAACTTGTGAAAGACTTACCAAAAATAGTAGGTTTCATCTATACATTTGAACTGTAAAAACAATTTAAACTGTTTTGAATAATTTAAAGGGTGAGGTTATTCTACAAAGTGTATTTTACTATATAGTGTGAAAAGACACAATAAGACTAAAAAAGTCACAAAAAAATTATAGCTCACAATCTAAATCGAATTAAAAAAAAATACTCCAGAGTCTCTATTCCTCTCGTCGTCGTCTTTCAGAAAAATAAAATAAAATAAAATAAATTTCATTGTGTCTTTTGTGACACCCCTGGCGTCATTGTATCTTTCATAATGACACAATGACGTCGTTGTGTCTTTTATAAATGACACAATAAAAAATGTTAATTATTTTTAATTTTTAGATTTTATTTATTTTTTTCTTAGTGAGGACGACTAGAGGAACAAAAGCTCGGGCTTACTTTTTTAAAATTCGATTTAGATTGTGAGATATAATTTTTTGTGACTTTTTTTTATTCATTATATTTTTTCACAATTTATAGTAAAAATATACTTTGTACTTGAAGCTCTTTCTAATTCAAAAACTTGTATGATTTTGGTTTTTTCCTCATCTTTCTTTCTTTTACTTTTCTTCTTTTTTGTTTTATTATTATTATTATTATTTTTAGGGGGGGTCCCCTCCTTTTTTATTTATTAAATTACTAGGTTAAATACTCGTATGTTCACGGGTTGAAACATAAAAATAATGTAATAGGTTTTATATATATATATATATATATATATATATAGGAATGAGTTCTAGTGAGAACCTTGAGTAGTTGTAAGAACCCTTTAACTCTACCACAGTCTTTGATTTAATATAAATTATTTTAGATTCCATTTTAAGGGTTTAGATGAAATCAAGGGCAATATAGTCATTTTATTACTTGTACTTTTTGAATGATATTAGTACTTTTTCTTTATCACCAATCTCAATCACCATCTTTATCTTCTCTTTGATACACTCAACCCTAGAAACACAAAGGATTAAGCATACATGTTCTTGTTAAAAAAGTTATCATCTTCTTCACCTTCAAAAAAACCATCTTCAAAACCTGCAACTGGTTGTTTCGTCGAAGTTTAGGAACCATCATCGTTTCCTCGTGGGTGATTAAGGCTGAGTTATCGGAAGTAACTATCGCTGCTCCAGATCTTACGTTAGTCGACCCACTCAACCTACGATGTTGACTCAGGATCGGTCAAGCTTTTGTGTAGGTCGTATTTTTGTTGTTGGGTTACCATCTATTGGACCAGGTATATTTTGATTTTGATTGTGAACAAAAAACAAAACAATTTAGATTGTGATTTTTCTAGAACGTAGAATAGTAATTTCATAGGTAAAATTGTTGATGACAGTTTTGTATTTCGTCAAAAAAATCTCTATTTGATGATAGTTTTATTCTACACTAATGTCTTTATTTTTACTCTACAAATCTCTTTTTAAGTGTTTTCACAATTTTGTAATCCAAGTTATACAATGGTTTGTACTCATCTTTATACACAAAGATTTTAAGGAGATAAGAATATTATTTTTTTTGGCATTTCATCGACCACCTATGATGCGTTGTTGGATTTTATGGTAAGATGAAAAATGTAACTTGTATGGATAATGGTAATGGTTGTAAATATGGGTTGAACAAATTTTTTTGTTTAATTTCATTACAATAGTGTATTTACAGTAATTTGGTTTTATTACAATATTAAAATTTTAGTACAGTGATGTAGTTACATAGTTTAATGTAGTTTGATTAGGTTGTTAAAATCACATTGGTATAGTTATATGGTTTACTAATGTTTGTTTTATATTAGTCTACAGATTGATTTACATTTGTTTTCATTGGTTTACATTAGATTACATTGATTTACTACGTCGAGTAACATTGTAACCTGATGTAACTATGTACGAGTGTATGTTTTTGAAATATTATAATAAAATTAAAGAAAAAAATATGATGAATCTAATGGTGCAATTTTTATAAAAAAATTTACAAGGCACCTGTTGATGCATCGTAATAAGTTTCATTTAAAGTTTATTTTTATTAGTTTGTATATATGTTTTTTTCAATTCAAGTCACTGTAATGAATTACAATATGATATAATTCACATATTGTTTTCTTCGATGTAATTCACATACAAGTTCTTGTAGATCATTTCGACTTTGAAGGTTTTATGTAATAAAAATAGACTTTTTTTTATAGTTATTATTAATAAAAACTTGTAATTGTTTGACAGGAAACAAACCTTAATCATGTAAAAGTTGATGGCTCTTTAGTGATGGCTTTGATTCGGCACATGAAATGTGCAAAAGAAATTTATTTTGGGTGGTCACCAAGATGCAAGTTGTAATAGATCGTTATCCAACTTTAATGTAATTCAATATAAACAATTACAGTATGATGTAATTTACTGTAAATATTAGGATTTTCATTCAAATAAACATAATGTAATTAATTGTAACGATGATGCATCATGTCAAAATTAATTTTTGGATTTGCATTTGAAAAAGGATTTGAACCCATTTTATAAGTTTTTTTTATGTATGTTTTTTATGTAATTCACTATAAGAAATTACAATATAATGTATTCAATGTACATTCAAATAAACATAATATAAATAATTGTAACTGAGTATTCTGCACTGTGTTACATCACTAAAAACAAACAAACAAACATACCCAGTGTCTCCC
>BJCN01176005.1:3981-16563 GCA_018326445.1 Flaveria brownii
GAAATTCCAGGAGTCAGCAATAGTGACTTTCTGCAGATGGCCTACAATGCTAGAAGAAGAAAACTTGGTCTACCGGAGCTTGATCCACTTCAGGTTTATAGTTTCTAACTCTTTTCTTTTACTCTTAAAAACTATTGTAGCTATCAAATAATCTCCAAAGTTGTCGAAGTGAAGTTGGAAAAAGATTACTAACATTTCAGAAGATAGACTTCATACATGAACTACAAATGTGTTCTGTTGCTGTATACCGTTACCGATTGTTTTGAGTTTTTCTTACTATGGGTGTTGATTTCGGTTGTACTAATAATATGCCTTTGCAGTTCTATGGTTACATCATGCCAAAGTTGGAGATGGTGAATATAAAGGTGGACTTTTTAAATAGAAATGTAAATGAAGGATTCAGTGGTGGTGAAAAGAAGCGAAACGAGATTTTACAGCTTGCGGTAATTTCTCCAAATTATGAAACTTATGTCTCTAGTCGCTTATTTTGGTTGACATAAATAAGGGGCTCTTTTGTATTCCTGATCAAGTTCAATTGATGCTGAGGAAACTCAACATAGTTCATTCTTTCTTGTTTTATATTTTTATTTCTGTTTTCTATAATTTCTTTTTTGAAAAGGTGCTTGGGGCAGACTTGGCTATATTGGATGAAATTGATTCTGGATTAGATGTTGACGCACTAAGAGATGTTTCAAAAGCAGTTAATGCACTGGTGACTCCCACAAACTCTGTTTTGATGATTACTCATTACCGACGACTCTTGGAATTCATCAAGCCCACCTATATACACATCATGGTAACTTTTATTTTTATTTTTATTTTTATTTTTATTTTTATTAATTTTTTTTTATGTGTGTGTGTGTCAAGGCTTACATCCCTCTTTGATAATTTAATCCATGTAATCATGTATTCATGTATATATATGCATTTCTATAGTTTGAGGTTACTTGTATATAATGTATCTGACACATCCATGTATATCATATAGGAATAGTAGTTATTTTCAAATCATTTGACAACATGTTCATTCATCATACATTTATATATTTGAAGTTATTTATAGCAAGCATCACATAATAAATTGTGGTCTGATAAGTTTGTTATAGCGGGCTTGTCTTAAATCCTCGTGGTTATATTTATATATATAATGTGTCAAATTAAAATTTAGTTAACAGAAAACATGTTGTTCTGGTGTATGAAACCTTCTAAATAGAATTATTAAAAGGAACAGATTCATGTTGTAATATGCTGGTTCGAATGTTCTATAGTGATATTTAACAAATTAATTATTTAAAAAGAAAAGTGAAAATGCTAGTGGGTCTTCCCCACCCAACAACCATACTTGTTGCCCGACATGCTCATTTTTGCTGCCTCTGCTTGCTGAATATTCATGTACAGGCCTACCTTTTATTCTTTTGAATAGTGACATTTTTTAACCATTTTTGAATGAATTCATAAGAGACAAGCTCAAGTAATAGTCTCAGCTTCACAAAATACTCTTCAGAACTGTATGATTTAGCGAATTATTCATGAATGTGCTTGCAGGATGAAGGGAGAATTTCGAAGACCGGTGATATTTCTATAGCTAATATTCTTGAGAAAGAAGGCTATAAAGCAATGTCCACCACATAATTTGCAGGCTATAAGGTATTCTGATCGTGTGCATGACTCTTCCCAAAAGAGAATTCTGTTTTGTATTAGTTCCCTTCCCTTGGGCCTTGACAGTTGTATTCCATTTCAGTGAAGAAGTTTTGTCACATTGTTTAGAGAGTTATTTGCCTAAGATTATAGTTCAAGACAGAAGAAACAATATTCCAAAAATCTGTGCAGCAGTTGTTAAGGAAGAGGTAGGTATGTTTGTGCTACTCTTTTTATTTGTAAACTAGATAATTCACAAACATGCTTATTACCATTAATGCTTGTTGTAGTATATTACTGTCTGTCTGTCTGTGATCCAGTTTCATATCCACAAAATATAGCTTTTTTTGCGTACTTGACCACATTTAACAGCTACTCTTTTCTTTATTTTATTTCATTGTATCATGTACCTTTTCGTCTCTTCTAATATTTTGCCGTAAATTCTATAGCATGTGATTGATGTCAATATCTACTAAATGCGAAAAAAAGGGACTGGATCGTGAAAATTGAGCAGCCTAAACGGTAATATATGCCCAATTTGTTTTCACTCGGAAAAAGTTGATTCCCAGTTTAGTTCCAACAAAGTTTTAATGAGCATCTATAATTCCACTCCGAGCACTGTCGCAGTGCTTTGTCTGCAGCTTCTTTTGTCTTTGAAGGTCCGGTACCGATACTTGAAGCTGAACATCATTAGCTTTGATCAAACTCTAGAGTAAGATAAAGTAAAGGCTTGATCTCATGTAACTGAGACAACTTGGCGTTATTAGGGTTGTCGTCCCATCTAACTGGTGTCAGATATCTTGCCTAACTAAGAAGGTTGATGTCCCAACATACTTGCCTAACTGAGTTTAATGATACTTGTGGGGGATGTTTCATTCTAAGCAGGACACACAACCTACATGGGATGGTGTATAGTTTAGAAGCAGCAGTGCAGCACTAGTACAATGTTATTACTTGAACTCCGAGCTTCATGATTGGTTCTTACCTGACAATGATCGGTCATACTAAATTCTATGTGAGACTGATCATGGTTTTTGGATGGACATGATCAAACTCATTTGTGCAAAAAGGAAATATCAAGTTAATATGAACATGTGATACGGCAAAAGAAAAGAAGAAACTTGTATCTAACATAACCGTTTTTGGTTAATGTTGGTCTCATGCGTGAATCGTCCCCTTTTTGGCTTATTTTTGCCATTACAAGACCATGCTCCAGGTAGGAGCATATGAAGGCAGGGCAAACACACAGTGCTTGAAACAAATCAAGGTTTCACTAAGCTCTTTAGAGCAACACAACTCTTTAATAAGTCGCATTTTAACCGTTGGTACATATGGAACGAGATTCGTAGAGCTGAAAGCAAGAAAAATCTGATATTTCCATTTGCTTAGATCGGCAAGAATATCGTTTAACATAGGAAGGCTTCTCTATGGTAAACTTGTCACCGGCCATGCCCCGTTTATAAATTTCCGAGACAACGTTATTGTGGACTCGTTATTAAAAGCTATATGAACTCTCCCTTGTTGATCAAACTCTCACTCTAATATCGGAGTTTAGTTTTGATACCTAACCGCTTGACAAGACCAAGAACAATAGTGTAGAAGTATTAGACAGCGAATACGAGATAGGAGAAGCTCTTGACCAAACATCGCATCAAGCTTGTTGCCACAAAATGCTTAAATCAGAACGAAAATTTGAAATCAAGTAACACTCGAGATGAATTTCAAAACTTGACATGAGGTTGATTAAAGGTATATATAGTTCAAGCAGTGTTGTAAAAATCGGTCCTAGTCAACGATTAATCGGGGATTAATTGGAAATCGGCCACCAACCTTGGCAATTTCACATAATATGGAGGGTTAATCGGAAAAAATTGGACCTGGTCGGTCGGTCAAAATTGGTCAAAATCTATTAAATTTCTTTCAAAATCAATCAAAATTGCTCATTTTTTTGTCAAAATCAGTCAAATATTGCTTAGGATTGGTCAAAATATGTTAATGTTTGATTTTTTTTTGAATTTAATTATATATATGTATGTATATACACATATATATATATATAAAATACATATAAATTTCCAATCCGATTAATCCCGATTACTCCCGACTAAACATGATTAATCCATAAGCGGTACCTCACCGCTTGACTAGTGCCTAACGATTTTTACAACCATGAGTTCAAGTCTTTAAAAGTAGAAACAGATAAGTGTGTAAGTTATTTTAAAATAAAAACAAAATTAAATAAAAAATGTGCGATGAATGACTTTTGTAGATGATATAATATTAAGAGTAAAATATCATTTTCATCCCTGACGTTTTGTTGAATTTGTCATTTCAATTCAAAAACTTTTTTTTACCATTTTAGTCACTGTAGTTTATCAAATATTGTCATTTTCATCCACTTCACTAACTCCGTTAAAATCTCCTTTAAATATGAGGGTATTTTAGTATTTTTTAACACCCTAATTATCCAATTATAACAAATTAATCAACTAATATTCGATCAAAACTAAAAAACATATGAAGCAACAGTGAGACCGAGCGTTTTGATTTAAAAGTTCTAATTAACTCTAACTCATGTTGTTCGATTGATATGTGTTGTGGGATACTGAGATTTCAATTGATCTTCACGTTTTGATCGAACCGTACCGTTGTTCGATTGAGATCTATTGTTGTCACATTTTGTTTGATTGAGTTTTGTTGTTGTCACGTTCAAACAAACGTTACAATAACATACATCAATCAAACAAAGCATGATAACAGCAGTAATGAATCCTACAACAGCCCTCAATCGAATAAAGGCACACGTTAGAACAAAATGTGAAGATTAATTGAAATATCACAGAATTCAATCGAACAACATGAGTTAGGGTTAATTGAAGCTTTTAAATCAAAACGTCCGATTTCATTAGTCACTTCATGTTTTTTAGTTTTATTTGAATATTAATTGATTAATTTGTTTTAATTGGATAATCAAGGTGTTGAAAAAGACTAAAATACCCTCATATTTAACTGAGATTTTAACGGAGTTAGTGAAGTGGATGAAAACTGCAACATTTGATAAACTAAAATGACTAAAATAGCAAAAAAAAGTTTTTAAATTGAAATGATAAATTTAACAAAACGTCATAAACGAAATTGATATTTTACTCTAATATTAAATATCGTACCAAATTGAATAGTCAAATGAGTAAGTCGAGTTAATAGTCAATTACTATTAGCTTAAGTCAACAATACGCATCAGGCGGCCAATAAACAAAGAGTAGGTTCATAGGCTATTTTTTTTTTCTTTTTGAACGGCGTTCATAGGCTAAATGGGTGAATCTTTCTTACTCGGATTTGGTTTGATTCAATTTGAATAGTCCTTCGTTTTCTTTAAATTATATTACAAATATTCGAAGTCAATATTATGTCAACTAGTAATTTCACCAGTCGCGCGTTGGGGGCGGCAACGTACATGATATGATAATGTATAAACTATAATTGACCCGACTTGTTTCCAAACTAAATTGATGTCAAAGCGTAGAGTAATTCGAATTTATGTCATTGAATGAAAACGTACTATATCTGACGCGACTTTAATCAAAACTTACACTGAAACATATGTGGTGACGTCGTATGTACATAATAATAAGCATATGTGGTGACGTCGTATATGGTGTGATAAAGTATATATTATAATCGTTGCGACTCGTTTTCAAGCTAAATATATGTCGAAACATAGAGTAACTCGAATTAATAACATCGAATGGAAGCATATTAAATTTAATCCTGGTTATTTCCAAACAAAATTTATGTCGAAACAAAGTCAAACTCAAAACGAACTTAAAGATAAGTACGAAAACGTTTTATATTTGACCTGAGTCGTTTCCGAATAAGATTTACGTCGAGACTTAGAAAAATTCAAAATTTATACCGACACGTATATAAATAAGAATGTAAAAATTAGTTTTTCCAAATAAAAGTGTAATGAAACTTAAGGAGATTAAAATGACAGTTTATAAACTTTATAGAAATTAAAGGGGTTTGCCTCTATACGTGTCGCGGTTTTTTATGAATCGCCTTGAGACTCTTTTGCTACTTATACCCCTCAATTATCAAAATTAACAAATGCATTTTTGTTTACTTATATTTCTATGAGTTTTAACTGGCAAAACTCAAACAAATAAAACTTTTGTGGCTAATACCACAAACCACAAACTCTACTATTCATTATGTTTGAAAATTAATATATAGATAATTTGCGTCGGTGCATGCGTCACCCTAATGAAAAATCTACACTTAATGTCAATATGGGTTGTTTCATACATTATACATACACACGTCTTACATGGTCCTTATTATTCTTAACGTATCATTAGTTTTGAAAAGAAATATCACTACATGTGTGTGAAATTCTAAGTCTAGTTCTTCATTAAGCTCTATTTATTAGTTGTATAAATGCTCTTTCATGAGAGGATGATACATGTTTTAAATTCTAAGTTAATCGACCATAAAATTGTTTCGTGACTTGCAATTCATCTTTGCCAAACAATTGATGTGGTTAGAAACTTAGAATCATCCATTGGTAATTTGAACTTCTCAAATTAGATTGATTGATTTTACTTTATTCTTGGTTTTTCTATGATAATTTGTAGCTGAAAAATTCATAGCAAGTTAAAATACCCTATTACATAAATGATATTTTGCACTACGCAAATGATTTTAAAACGTTATGATTGAAAATCAATGCAACAAATTTTAAAACTATGACATCTGCTTGAAGGAAGTCAAAACCCCACCTTTGTACGTACAATCTTAACATATGTTAGTCTTAATACCTAAAGTGTCTCCAATTATAAATCTCAGTTGTTATAATTGTTACTAAAAAAATATTAATACCTAAATGTGTGATTTCCACTAAATCTGTCTTTTTTTTTCTTTTTGACCCGTCAAGTTTAGCTATATGGATGCTTTATATTCTATACTTATGTGTTTGTTTTTGACACATTCATGATGTTTTTTTTGGTTTTCCTCTAGTAATTAAAATTCAATGTTTTATAAAATTCAAATTTGCTATTGTGACATGTTTATTTTTATCCATGTTTCAATGTAAATTCAATTTAAATTGGCGTTATGCTTCTAGATGTATAGTTTATCGAAACATAAACTTACAAGTCATTAAGCTAATTTAAAGATTTGTTTTTTACATTTCTCATCTCTTCCAAAAATGATATATCATAAACTTCGAATTCATACGTGTTAATTTTATCAACATTAATAGTTTTAACCACTACCTTTTTGTGATTTTGACCGACTTATTTTTATTGATGTGGCTCTTTTTAGCAGTTTAGTTTGTTTTTTTAGACTTTCGAGTATCATCAACATAAACCATTTTTGTGACGGTTTTGTTTTATATAAAGTTTGAATATTATCAACGAATTAACAATTACCTTTTTCATATATAAAAGTTACGCATATTATCAAACACACTCTCCAACTCGTGAATTTGCGATAGCGTTCCGATGTTTGTTTTTTCACTGTCTTACGCTTCCCATCCTTCAACACGAGTTCGCGGTACCACTTTGACGTTATTTTTTCTAAACATTTTACACCCCGTCGCAACAAAGAGATCCTAAACCTAGTTGTATCTTAAAACCCGTTATTGGCCAATGTGGGGTTAGAACACTTGGTGGAAACTTTGTCTGTTAAATGTGAGGTCCTGGATTCAAACACAGACAATATTTAATTTGAAGTAATTTAAGAGTAAAATATGTTTGTCATTCAAAAAAATCTTAAAACCCGTTATTATTACCAATCAAGTATCTAATCCAAATTGTCGGATATGAAACAGGTATGAACCTCCGAACAAAGACCCCAAAGCCCGACAACCACCTCCCGTGTTTAATGTTCATCTCAGACATCGTTGGTCCTTTAACCGTCGGACACGGTCTTCCCACGACCACTGCACCTTCACTTCTAGATCCACACCATTTCCATCTTCTTTATAATAATAATAATACTAATATAATATAATAATAATAATATTATTATTATATTAAATAATAATAATAATATTATTAGTATTATTATAATTGTTATTTTATTATTATTAATCTTTTATCCTTCCCCACTTTGCACCCATTACACGCTTCTTCAATTAATCATTCTTTCATCCCTCGATTCACTTGAATTATTCAACTTTCTTCCACCTCAAACCCTACAATTCACCCCCAATTTCTGATCTTTGACTTCAATTTCCCTTGCCCTAATCCTCTTCTTTTCTGGGTGTTGTCTGAATTTCATGATCTTCCAACTGTTGTAGCGATTTTCACGGGCTGAAAGTGTGAATTCACGATCTGGGTGTGTGTTAATTTCATCGAATTGATGGAAACAACTGGTGTTACCGTTGATACCACGAATTCTGATGCATCTGTGAGTGATAATTTATCTTCTTCAAACCCTTTATCTCCAAGGATTACGACCAGTGTTGTTTCTCCGAGGAGAACGACGTCGTCTGATTCTTTTCCGGTGATTCGATTTCTTCAAGCTCCGGTGACTACTGTGTTGGAATACTCCGGTGTTCTTCGACCTAGGTCAAACACTGATTATCTTGAATCGGAGAGTTTGATTCATGATCACCATCGTCATGATACTCATGGTTCGAGTGATTTAGGTAGAGATGGTAATGGGGATAATGGGGAGGTTTCTATTAGGATAATTGGTGGTAGTGATCGGGAGGAGGAGCACGGCGGAGAGGGCGGTGAACCGGTGGCGGTTAGCGGCGGAGATGGTGGTGGAGGGGAGAGGGAAATGGCTGATACTAGTGACGTTGATGGTGGGAATGGTGGCGGTGGGAGTCGTGGTGATTCGTCGTCTCAACAGCGGTATGATATGCAGCAGGTTTCGAGATGGATTGAGCAGATTCTTCCGTTTTCGTTGTTGTTGTTGATTGTGTTTATTCGGCAGCATTTGCAAGGTAATCAAGAATTCAGCTTTTGTGCCTTTGAAGAATTCAAATTTGAGTGCATTACTACCATAGTCAGTGAAATCATGCATTGAAAATTGTTTTTGAATATGGTTCTTGAGTAGGCTTGAAATGTCCATTGTATGAGTTGCTTCCCTTGACCTTGAACCCTTCAAAATTTGCTGTGTTTGATTATGCATTTGGTTCAGTGAACCCTTGGAATGTCCAATAAAGAAACTTTGTAGATAAATTAACGTGTACTTGTGTTCGTCTAGATGATAATAGGCAAGTAGGTGAGTTTATTGCAAAATGAAATCTTGCAAATTTCATTGGGTGTTGTGCTACCATTTTCATAGCAGGCGTACTTCTTAATGGTTCAAAAAGACGTCACACCTTGCATTGTGAAGTTGTTTCTTATCTTCTTGGTGTTGTAGGAGATTTGGAAGATATAAAATTTAGGTATGTTGGATATGGAATTGATAGAACACTATTTCATGGATGGATTTTCTCTGCGCAAGATCATGAATTCTCTTTTACAGAGCATCCTTTTTGTGTACTTGAAAGTTTTTTAGTAATTCATAAGGACATAAGGTATTAAGAAGCCTAGCTGACAACCATGAGTGTCGGCAAATTGCCATACGTTTACATATAATGTTTCTAACTCCTAGTGCTATAGTTTTGTTTTGTGTCTTTAGTTTACCCCTTGACATATATGTGTACGTGAGAATTTGGGTTAATTCTATGTTTTATTACCATTTGTAGGTTTCTTTGTGACAATTTATGTAACTGCTTTTATGTACAAGTCTAATGATATTCTTCAAAAGCAGACAGCTTTAAAGGTATGTTAACACTTCTATTAGTTAATCATATCATTAATTACATTTTTATACTCTAAATCCAAACTCCTTTAATCATGTTTCTTGAGCTTAATAATTGACAAATTCTGCAGGGGGAGAGAAAACTGTCTGTTCTTGCTGGTTATTTTATAGTTTTTGTTCTTCATGTGATCGGAGTTTATTGGTGGTATCAAAATGATGATCTTTGTTATCCTCTGTTCATGGTTCCACCAAGAGCAATACCACCATTCTGGCATGCTATATTTACCATCATTGTGAACGGTATGAATTCAGTTTGAGTGATTTATTTTTAAGCGATCTTTACTGGCAAAAAGCCAAAAAGAAACAAGAATGAGCAATTTTTGATGTAAAATAACATATGCTATGGTTCTTTTTTTGCATTTCTATTTGTACAAGTTGTCTAACTGCACACATTCTTGCATACTACTGTTTATTAAAGATTGTTAATTTGTGAAGAAAATCAAAGGATGAAGTTTTAAAAAGGCAACGACTGAAAAATTATTTTTATTATCACTTATTTTTAATTATTGAATGCATCTTCTTGATTATAAAAGCCTTCGTTGCTTTCTTCTACCATATTAACACATGCAAAATCTTCATATAAAATTCACATGACCTTAATATTCACTACTGCAACTGGCTGACGATTTGGATCTTGGAACTGGCTGTGTAAACCGAACGGCCCATGAACCATCTTATCATTTCTAGAAATTTAATACTAACAATGATTTTGGAAAAATAAATAAATAAAAAAACCGGTTCAAAGTTTCATCAAAAGTCAAAACCAACCGAACCAGAACGTAAATCCCCTAAATCGTAAATGTTTGATTATCCCATTATTTTTAATGAGCTCTATTGTGTGCAGATACAATGGTGCGACAAGCAACAATGGCTATTAAGCTAGTATTACTTATGTATTATAGAAATGGCAAGGGTCATAATTTCCGTAGGCAGGTAATGTGACATGATACAATATTAATTACCAAATTGATAAATATGCAACAAATCATTACCTGAATTACCATAGTATATCAACTTCAGTGAATTTGAAAAATATATTCATCTCACTTCTCTAAGCAGCGTAAAATTCTGCCCGAAAAATGATGTGTTTGATAATAGAATTGAATAAATGGCAAAGCAATCAATCTAGCACCCCCAAAAAAGTTTTATTTCAATTTGCACTAATCAGTTTTAACGTTTGAAAAAAACATATGATGCATCTGATTGTCATAGTATCAACACAGTTTTCTACAGCCTGTATTATTATTCTCTGTCAAATTAGGAAATCAATGATAGCATGCTCGTATTTTGGTGATTAACTCTTTAAACAACCAAACCATGTTTGTGATGTATGAGTTTCAAACATATATCTTGTACCTTCTGACATGAACCTTTGATATTTTAGGGTCAAATGCTAACCCTGGTGGAATACGCATCGCTGTTATACCGTGCATTCTTACCTGCTCCAGTCTGGTACCGGTTTTTTCTAAACAAAGAATATGGGAGCCTTTTTTCATCTTTGACAACAGGGTTATATTTGACTTTCAAGCTTACATCAATAGTTGAGAAGGTATTAATTGCCAATGATTTAAAAGCAATTTCATCACTCTATCTTTCAAATTTTTTATTATTGGGAGTCAATTAACAGTGTATGTCGTCTTGATCACAGGTTGGATCCTTGTGGACTGCAATGAAGGCGTTATCACGAAAGGATGTCCATTATGGATCATATGCAACACCAGAACAGGTATAAAAATGCAACTTGTTGCTTCAAAATGTCAAAAATGTCCATAAATACTTGATTTTTCTTATAAGAAAAATGTAATGTTGTAATATTGAAATTGGGTAAACAAATAGTCTAATAGATAAGCTATATGAAACTAGTTTAATTGAATTTATGTTTGGGATGTATAAATAGTAGAGGTGGGATTGGTTAACAGCTCTAATAGTTTGTAGTGGTTGAAAGGGGCAACGCGAAACACATTTTGTTGATTTATTTGAACTTTTCGTGACTAACTACCGAGTTAAATATGACCACAAAGAACTATATTATTACTATGGTCTATGATAAATTAATAATCTATTTTCTTGAATAACAGAATAAGACAATGTAGGAGGTTATATGCGTCAGAAATATGTTTTGCACAGCTTTCAACCGTTTTAATTTATCTTTTTCTGTATCACCCATATGACCTGTTATAATTAAAACAAAACCAAATCGACCTTCATAAATAAATGCTGTCAAAATTGCCACCTCCTCTACTACAAGTCAAATTTTAACAAGAAAATTCTTCAATAATATCCTATTTATCATTGTTGAGAGGGGTATTTTAGATCTTTGACCAATAATCAAAACACTTGCACAAATTAAAGGAAAGTATCATCTTGTACTTGTAATTCATTCTCGTTATTGGTAACAGGTAATAGAAGCAGGGGACCTGTGTGCTATTTGCCAGGAAAAGATGCAAGCTCCGGTTTTGTTGCGTTGTAAACACATTTTCTGTGAAGATTGTGTTTCAGAATGGTTAGATTCCCTTTTAAACTCCACCGTTTTTTTAAATTTGGTGTTAATAGTTTGTTACATTTTTATTTCAACCATAATAATGTGCATATAAAATGGACTATAAGCAACTTTCAAACAGTTTAATCCGTTCAACCCATTTGACTCTCTTTAGCAAAAATAATAGTTCAACCCGTTTAGGACAAAACACAACCAAATAGATCTGTTGAAAGCATATCAAGATTAGAGTTTGACTGGTCAAAACCATCGTATTTTTCAGGTTTGAAAGAGAGAGAACATGCCCTTTATGCAGATCTGTGGTGAAACCTGCGGATATACGGTCATTTGGTGATGGATCCACAAGCCTCTTCTTCCAGTTGTTTTAGAAACAGCTATCGCTGTTTGCTTCGATTTTAATTTGTTACATCATTCTTCAAATACCCAACTTATAATCAGGACTGGATGACACAGAAGAACACAGTCCTGGCTCCTGAGCAATTATTTCCACAAAAATTGTAGCTTTAAATGAGCCTTTATATATATTAATGTTTGATAAGAATTGTACATGACACATGAGATACCGTTTACATGCATCTTGTTGATATCTAAATAACACTCGCACACACTCGTCGAGATGTCGTTGA
>BJCN01176055.1:0-10393 GCA_018326445.1 Flaveria brownii
GATGAATATGACAAGATTTGTAAACCACAGGAACCCAGATGCGAAAAAACAAACTATTGGATTAAAGCGGCAATTTTCACCAAACCACAGGGACAAAAATGGCAATTTACTCTTATAATTATTACTATACCTTGAAAAGAAAGGTAAAAATATGTATTCTTATGTTCATTAAATATCACGTTAAATTTTAACACTTTCATCCCTAATACTTTTTAAAAGCTTTGTAAAATTTACATTAACCCTCTTAAGTTTCTAAAGTTCTCGCTTTACTACTATACGATTTTATTTAAAAAGACATACTCTTACGTTCTTATTTTTTTATACGTGGACTCTATCTACGTTTGGATGTAACCGGAAACAACTCAGCTCAAATATAAAATAATTTCCGTGCTTATATACGTTTTAAGATTGTTTACATTTCGATATACGTCAACTTTTTGACATAAAATTTGTTCAATGCATTGGGTTAAATATAAAAAACTAGTTAGCTCTTGAAATCCAATAGGACTCAAACATCTAGGCTGATTATAACTCATTACAAACTTGGTGATCAATCAAAAAGAGTTTTTAAGACTAAAGCGAAAGACAAAAGATTTAAAACGCATTTTTAGTTGTAAAATTTTAATTGTTAGTTGTAATTGTTATGACATGCATCATCGAATTAAGGTTAGATCATTGGATAAATTTTTGTATTGATTTGTTGACGGAGGTTATATAAATAAAAGAGATGGAATAAAAGAAAGGTTATCTAAACTATTTATAAACCATACGTCCATACTCCTTTTTTGGTGTTGCGTAAAAGTATAGTGGAAAGCAATGCATGAGCATGTGATAGGCATACACTTAAGGAGATGTATGTAAACTCTAGAAGATGGTAGAAAACAAATGGATTTCAATTTATATTCATATTTAATCAAAACCCATCATGACTTTTTTTTATAACGATAATAACAAGTGACATTGTAACTTTCATTCGTTACCACATGTTTTATGTAACAGCTATGGTTATAATTGAAAATATAATACACACATGAATAAATACACACATAAAAAATAGGATTTGTAGAAAAAAAAAATTAATTTTACGTTGAAATGAGTGGTGCTAGTAAATCTAAAGACTATCACTTGGGTAAGTAGACTAGTGTAAAAAATTAAAATGTTTTTACATACTACTTAGAGCATCACAATCCATCTCCCATCTACATTTTTATTGAGCTTATTTTACGAAGTGTATTTTTGCTACGAAGTGTATTTTTGCTATAAAGTGTGAGAATACACAATGATGCTAAAAAAGTTATAAAAAAATTATATTTCACAATCTAAATCGAATTTCATAATGACACAATGACGTTATTGTGCCTTTCATAAATAACACAATAAAAAACGTTAATTTTTTATTTTTTTATTTTTCGATTATTTTTTTAGTGAGGACAACTAAGGGAATAAAAGCTCGGAATTACTTTTTTGAAATTCGATTTAGATTGTGTGATATCATTTTTTGTGACTGTTTTTGACTCATTGTGTCTTCTCACACTTTGTAGCAAAAATATACTTTGTGTTTGAAAATCTTTCTTATACTAAAAATCACTTTTTTTTTCTCTCATTTTTAATTAAATAATATTTTCATAATGGTCTTTTCTCTCTCATCCACTCACAATCACTTTAAAAATATTAAAAGAATTATGATGGTTGTAGCGTGTTTTCCCAAATATGAGGAAACACGATACAACCACTATAAATTCTCTACATCTTTCACTCATAATCACTTACAATCATCCACTATAATATAAGGTATCTAATAGAATAAAAATAGGGTACGAGCTATGAATGTTGTTATACTAAAAGTAGTTTAAAGAAGCATCAAAATGAAAGTATTGTGCTAAAATAAATACATTTAGAGGCAGCTCAATTCTATTAATACAAGTATCACAATCACTACCATCTTTTATTCTCTTTTTATCACTTTTATCTTAGATACACCAAAACACCCGAATGGTGGTCGCACATCCTTGACCACTAACTTTTAATTCTTATAAAATATACGAACAATCATTTTATAATAAATAATACTTTCTCAATTTCAAATATCCCCCACAAGTATTACATGAAAACAAACAACCCCTCCAAGTTTAAGGAGTTAACATGAATTATAATTAACCAAAAATAGTTCACAAAGTAAGTACCCTTTTAGTTGTGTTTTTCACTCATCAACATCTTCCCAGTCAAGCCACAAGCAAGAGCCTCATTTGGTATCTTCCCCACAAGATGAACCCCTTCTGCAAACACCACACCCATGCCCATATGCAAATGAGGCTCTATGTGACAATGAAACGCCCACACGCCTGGGTTATCAGCGACAAATCTTAACGCGGTCCACCCATAGGGAAAAATAACCGCGGTATTTCGTAGAGGCGGGTTTTTCAAATTAAATTTCCCCTCATCTTTCTTTGAAAACTTCCCTTCTCCATACCCCAACACCCAAAAGTCATGCCCATGAAGGTGCCATGGGTGTATCTCACTCACATTTGCATTTAGTGCATTGGCATTTTGTAGTATCACATCAATAGTAGTGTTGAACCTAAACATATAAACCCCATTGCCATACGTCGAATTGGGATTCGACGGCGGCTTTGTTATGTCATAGGTGTTTTGGAATATGTCGGGCGGGCTTTTTTGATCAAACGCCTCGCGAAAACCATGTTTTATCGAGCCCAAATAAGGGGTTGGGGGAAGGGTCAATGACACATTGTTGATGGCCCATTTGGTGTAACCATTGATCCTGTTTTGGGTGTTGAGGAGGTATATTCGCCGATGGTTGATGGTTGGTGGGCTTGGTGAGCCCAAATGGGCTCGGATTTTGTTGGAGAACGACTTGCTTCGCGCGTAGTCGTTCCAAAGAGGTGTTTTGGGTGGGGCAAGTGTGGGGAGTTTTGAGGCAGTGGTGGATTGGTAGTGTAATATAGCTAAGGCTTGTGGTGTTTGTGGTTGGCGTCCTCGCACGCCAACCCCGATCCAGTAGTTGTCGGAGGGCGATTGTTCGGTACGGAATAAGACCGAGTATGTTTCACCGGAGTATATGTCGAAGTCGTTTACCCAAAATGGCTCAAGGTAGTTTCCATCGGCTTCTACCATCAACATCTTATGGTTCTGCATGACAAAAGGAACATGTTACAAAGTGTGATTTTCGTTTAGAATGATAACTCACACGGTATATAATATTATTTTTATATTTTCTTTTCTTATTATGTAACTTAACCTTTTAAGTTTTAACTAGGCTTTTTTACACGCCGCGTTGTCGCGCCATCGTACGTAGCGTGATAATGTATAAATTATAATTTCGCCCTGACTCGTTTCCGAACTAAACTTACATCATACGTAGAGTGACTCGAATTGATAACCACCGACTGAAAACCTATTATATTTTAACCCAATTTTTTTCCAAATAAAATTTATGTAGAAACATATATATTTGACTTGTATTCGAATTAAATTTAAGTCAAAATATTGATCCGACACGTTTCCAAACAAAACTTACGTTGAAATGTTTATATTTTACTCAACTACTAAATTTACGTCAAAACGTAGACGTTTTTCGAAGCAACAGTTCTAAAATGTATATAAAGTTAAGCACGCAAACATTTTATGTTTAACCCTAGTCATTTCTAATTATGTCCAAATGTAGACGGACTCGGTTTTATACTGTATAGGAGTAAATCCGTAACTTTGGAAACTTCGTAACTTTAAAAACTTGAGTAGATCAAAGAGACATTTTCTAATGTTTTAAAAAATACTAGAGGTAAAAATGTCAATAATGAAACTTTTGGGGTTTTATTGACCAGTGGCATTTGACCACCGACCATTCAAAATGTGTATAAAGTATAATAACATGAAAGAACATTTTTCCTATATAACTGAGTAACCGCTATGTTACGTTGTTATTTAGTATATTTGGTTTCGAAATATGATCAAGGTAATAATAGTTCATTTGTTATTATATTTTATTAGGATTTACTATGTTTGATCAATTTATCATCATGTTTGGCAAAATAGTTTTTAATTTATTTCAAACTTAATTTTTCTTACTTTTTTATTTATAGATATGATATCTTAGAACTTCAAATATATTTAAATCTATCTTTTAGTTGATTTACTTAGAAGAAAGATACTTGTGTTAAGTTTTGATTTTACTTTTAGTTATCAAGTATAAAAAAAACTATAAAAATTCCAAAGGGCCCCGGCGAATATGAATTCAAGTTGTGGACGTTGGTGTTATGCAAATGAACGGTAGGGTTAGGGTTTGACAAAAGTGGTGGGGCCGTAAACACCCATACTTATAAATAACACTCACCATACGTATCGTATAATCTCATACAAGACGTATAAAGTCGTAATACTCTTTTGTAGTGATGTATGCGTAGATATTCACAAACATTGTCACAATCATTGTCTGTTGTTAAGTGGTAACATAGGTCGTTCATGAGGTGGAATTAGTGCTATAAATAAGAGTGTATAATTTTTAACAATAATCTTTTTTCATATCTCGCTTGAAATTAATAAATAAAAATTAGGTGTTGTTGGTATCTACTCTGTATAAAACTAGGTCTAAAATGAATATAACAAAAAGTTGGTTGTTATAGTATACAAGTACTCATTAATACTACGTTGCGCCAGCATGGTTCTAAAATAAAATTTTGTTTAAAATCTAGATAGAAATAAATACATCATAACAACTTATTTGACATTTAAAAGTTATTACTTTATTATGGAAAAAAGTTAAAAATAAATAAATAATATTAATAAAGAAATAAAGAAATAAAAAAAAAAACTATATATTAGTTAGTAGAATGCGTGTAGTTTGTAATCTATTAATGTCAAATTTATCTTACCATTAGTTACACGTGTCAAACTCTTACTCGTGTGAGTCATCACTACCTTTTGAAGTAACATAATATAATTTGCAGCAAAATAATATATAGTTTATAGATGACTAACCCCGATGGCAAGGTTGAGTGAAGCTAAAGCAGTGGTGCTAGCCACTCTAAGCCTGTATGTCTTGTTTGGCATGACATGTAGTATGTTTGGCGCGCACACTTCGTTCCCCCTAAACTTGCACGCGGGCAGACTCGACCCGGTGTTATTATGCTCCGCTGCTAATGAACAGTTGTATTGCCCTCTTCCGTTTAGCAGCAAACTCTAAAATACATAAAAAATATTAGACACCTTAGAACGACTAGAAACCATAAAACATGATTTATTTCATAATGTGCTTTATGTTATATAAGGAATTATCATCCGTAGAAGAAAATTGTTACACAGATGGTAAAATTAAAACTTCATTCTTAAGTGGTCTCAAAAGAGAAATAATCAAGAATAGTTAATGTGTGTGTGTATATACATTGAAAATAGATTAATAAAAATATTTTATTTTCATGCTTCAACCATTTTACAACATATATAACTATTTCTTAACATGTTTACTATTAGATTACAGTTTACGTACAACACGTCTAACTAGTTGACCGATATAAATAAATGTTCTGCACGGGCTATGATCATATACAATATTTAAGGCCTAAAGATTAGAACTGACATCCTTAAAACAAACAAATATATAGTTAGAATTATAGTTGACAACTCGTTAACATAAAAAGTTTGAAGTTTTAACCTTTAAATTATACATTAAGATTTCTATGTTCATGCATACACAACCTACAGATTAACATTTATTTTGGTATTTTACGTACAACGTCACGTCATCTGACCATGCCCAACAGTAATTATACATCTTTTATAAGGAATATAATTCTGAACAATATTATTCTGTACATATTTGTTTTTTAGTTCAATTAATGTTACAAATATAAATGATTATATAGCTGTTTTTACATGTTTGACCAATCCAACTAGTAATCCATGTTGCTTCTGCTTTTTCCTAAGTTGATATACTAAAAGTGACATGAAAAAAGAATACAATAAGCATGCAACCAGGGTTTCTGTCTTTTAATCATTTCAATCCAATTTGCTACTTTAAATATCATCAATATAATATAATTTCCTTAAAACTAATTTCTATATTGCTTTACAGACGATATACTATAATAATATTATTTTGTTGTTAATAATTAGTTTATTTATTACTTAGTTATAAGTCAAAAATATTTAGTGAAAATCAAGGAATAAAGGACCATCTTAACCAAACAATTAACTTAAATGGCCATTAGATCAAGAAAGTGAACCATTTTATTTTTGAAGAAACGCCATACTATAAAAGTTTATTTACAAGCTGTGGTGTACATGCTTTTTATGGATTTCCTAACGAAAATTACGTGTTTTTGGCACTTACAGGAGAAATATACATGATCAAGTGATGAAACCAATCAAACGAGTCATTTCCATATAATCTCGTGGTTTTGGCCCTAACCCGCGAGTAAAGTCATTCATTTGTAGTTGAGGTGTCATTTTTACGTATTAAGTAAATGTACTTTTATAGAGAAACATGTAACTGTTATAAATGTTTTGAGATCGAATTACGAAAACTGCTGGTAAAACTGCTGGTACCTGAGGTTCACCGATCCAACGCATAGGATTGGCGGAGAGACCAAGCTCTTGTTCATGAACACCTTTGTGCCACCAGTCACTTAACAAGAGGTTGAACTCCCCATCATATTCAAAAGGTTCCTTCTTCCCTTCTTCAACATCTACTATTAATAATCCATATAATCCTGCTGATCTTTCCACCCCATAGTTCCGTGAAAAAATTTTGTCCCCGCCTGCACCCCATCATTACTCCATTAATTTATTATCTATCTATTATAATAAAATAGTAATTTGTTATGACACGTGTCACCACCATAATTCTGCTCACCAAAATTTTCCCGTCTCTCTCTTCTATTAAATAATTACCTTAATTACTAATAATATTATTTAATATCTTTTTAGATTAAAATATTTTTTTTATAAATTAAGAAAAATATTTGTTATTAATGTTATTTCAAAATAAATAAATTTTTATAAGTAATATTTTTTTCTAAAATATCAAACTTTGTTAAAAATATGATATATTATAAAATTACTATTTTTAAAAAGTAAATTATTTAACAACCAAAAATAATTTAGTTTAGGAGTTATGATAATAAAATATTTTAAAAAATGATATTTTTTATACGGTTTGTTTTAGAACAAAATATTATTTAAAAAAAAAATTAAAAATAAAGTTATAAAATGTTGATATCACTGTTTTATTACTTATAGTACTTACTTATATGTAATTTCAGTCATATCATATTTTAAAATATTATTTTATTTTCCATAAGTCTTATTATATTAATATTTTATTTATTCAACCCGTGTAATACACATGTTTTTTTAAACTAGTTATTTATAAAAGAATCTACAATCCATTTTCAAACGTATTCATATTTATTTATTTATTTATTAAGTAAACAATCACAACGAACTTTCTGTAGAGACTTCACCGTATAGTTTACTTAACATTTGGTTACTAAGAGTATGAGAACAACTCTTCAAGCAACCGGCCGGTTAGGTTGCTGCTTTATGATCTAGAGGTCATGAGTTCAAGACGTAAAAAATAACATTCTCCACGAAGTGCAGGGTTTAACGCTAATACACACATACATACCTTATCAACCTTGAACCTGTAGACAAATGTTTCTCCAGGGTTTATGGCACACTGCGATATGGACGCCGTTCCATCAGCCCATGGTGTTGCAATCTAATATATACATATACATCAAGAAATAAAACAAATTAAAAATGGTAAGAAACCTAATAACAATACTAAAGAAAGAATAATTACCAAAGACGTGTGATTGGTTTTCACCTGTCTAATTCCATGCCAATGAATAACAACTCCCTCGGTGTGGAGTTTGTTTGTAAGATGGACAACAACAGTATCACCGGCCCGCGCCTTGATGGTCGGGCCAGGGAACTGACGGTTGATGCCCATCACCATGTTTTCCAAGCAATCGGGTGCACCGTACATGTACTCGACTTCCCATTTGAAATGTCTAGCTTTTGCACCCGAAACCGAGCTCACAAATACCCCAAAACAACATAAGTATACAAGTAAACATATGGGTGTAAGCCTAAGAAGAGCCATTGAGGTCATTTCAAGGGATATTGGGTGTATATATATAATGTGAGTGGACGCTTTTCAAAAGCTAATTTAGTCATGTTACATAACGTACCAATTGTAATGCTTGAGGTACAAGTTTTAAAGCATTAATTGGTCTGGATTTGAGTATTTGCTTTGCATTAGCTGTTGGCAATTAGAATAGTTAATTTAGTAGTGTTTTTTCCTTATCCAAGTGGCATTGTACTATACATTAATATTTTTTTTATTATTATTTTCTAAACAAGTAGTAGTTTAAAAACGTTAATTAGAAATATTGAGGTTTTTACAAAGATAGCTTTTACTTTCAACAAGGTTAAATTCATCCAAAATGACTCGAGATTAATTCGTTGAAGTTAGAATTGAGCATGACCTCTTCTAAGGTTGAGTCTAAATTAAAGCTTATTAATTAAACGAGCTCAAACTAAAACTTCATACATCAAGCCTCATTACACTTGAAACCAATACTATAAATATATTTTAATATAAAAACATAATAAAATAATAATTATTAATATAGAGAAAATCACATAAGTTATTTTTGTAGTTTAACCATGTTGTATATTTGGTTCATAAACTTTAAAAATTACAAATTTAGTTTAAACTTTTGTGTACTTATTGTACATTTGGTCTCTAACATTAATTTTATTAAGTTTTTTTTATATTTTATAAAGTTTGAACTAACATTTAAATTTAATTTTAGGGACCAAAATTACAACGTTCACATACAAGTTTGAACTAACTTTGTAAATTTTAAATTTAAAAACCAAACTTTGTAATAACTATATAAAAGTTTAGACTGACTTTGTAATTTTTAAAGTATAGGAAACAAATAAGCAATCTAGTCAAGCCACAATGACCATTTATGCAATTCTCTCTTATGTATAATATCATAAACCACCCACCCCCTCTTTCATGGCCCACACCATCCCCTGGTTGCCCATGGTCTTTTTCGTTGGCCTTTACCCTGCGCTCCTTGATCTCGCTTTTATACCTAAACAATTTTTCTCATACTTTATACTAAGATCTTATTTATAACTGATCAACAGGGGTTAGGCTATGCATTATGAGGCTTGACCAGGACATATTTCACCCCCTCCAACATGACACCCTGACGTGACCATGGTCGCGAGACACTCCAATGTATTCTTTGACGCTTTACCAATTTCAATGATCATGAGACAATTGTATGTTAAAAGAACCTTTTTTTTTCAAAAACTATAAATATACATTCTACCGCATCTTCACTATATATATACATTTTACTGATCAACTTTTACTCTACTGTTCATTATATATTTTTGTAATAACATTTTATTCTACTCTAATCACTCATATTCAAAATTTTCATCATTCAACTTTTAAAAAAATGAGTTTGGATGTAGAAATTACGTAATGACCGTCTTCCAGGTTCCTAGAAGGATCAAACATGTTTGAAAGTGCCATTCAAGCAACACTAACCATGATAGTGAAGGTGCAAACATCGTTCTTTTAAAATATTTTTTTGTGAAGACACGAGTTATATACACAAAGCATAAGCATTTAAATGTCGTTTTCAGATGAGCCGTGATTATTCCCTCATATAACTAGCTAGCTACATGGAACAAAATTATGTAAGGAGATACATAATATCCTTACAAGTGATTTGGTTGATCATGTCTGGAAAAATTGAAATGTAACAATTAGATTGCGTTATTTATTTCATGTAATATAATGTTTTTTATATATATTGGAACATGTTTTTTTTATAAGTTTGTCTTTGCAGGATCGATATGGGTTCACAACACTTAGTATTTCTCTCAAACTTACCAGGTATTACTCAAAGATTAATTACAAAATCAAGAACTCAGTTAATAATAATATAATAAGTAAGAACAAGAAAAGTTTTTTCAAGATACTTGTATATATTATCTCTCAACTAAGTATTACAAGACTCATGCAGAAGCATGGATACTAAGTTACAAAGAGCGACTATATATACTACTATCTACAGCTTGTTATACGTAGATAACATGCTGAGACTTACTACTATACAAATACTACATTATAAGAGGTAAGGTATCATAGATAAAATATATCTAAGATTTGGTAGTCATGACAGGTCCATGACTTACCATTTGGTCAACCACTAAAGGTAACTGCACCTACTAAGGAATGGTGAACAGTGGACAAAGGTAAGGTCAAACACACGAGCGTATAAAGCATCTTTGTAGAAGATCAGAGTAGGCAGCAAGTGTCAATCGGACCATGCTTTGTCCAGTG
>BJCN01176148.1:0-14084 GCA_018326445.1 Flaveria brownii
TAAAAGATTTTATGATGAAATGAGAATGTATTTCTTATCAATTCCGCTGCGTTATTTTACTTAATATATGTAAAGTATATGTTGTAGTGCGATGAATGACCAACTGTGAGGTGCCCGGGAACGGGGCCTTACATGTCGCTTACCCCGGTACTGGAGTCCGCTTCATGCACGATGTTAGGGGTCTATTTATTGACTTCGGCCTAGTACCTGCTTCGTGCATAATGTTTAGGATACAACATACGAAATTGGTCTAGCTGAATATGAAAGATAACTATAAAACATCAAAATGTATGAAATGAACGAAACGAATGCTAATAAAGGAATATGATGATATGTATGTAATGACGAATGATCACGCACTAAATATAAAGGTTTTGAAATGTATGAAAAAGTATTTTATTGTTAAACTAGAACGCACTCAGCGTCACTGACTTTTATATGCATAATAGTTGGCAGGTAATCCATGATGCTGAGGGAAGTAGGCATGTATGTGGGAGCTGCTAGGATAGTTCAAGTCTGACATCAATATTTCAGTGAACATAATTGTATCGACACAATTTTTAAAGTGTAACTGGAATGATATGATACTTCACACGAGTTTTAATTATTATTAAAAAGTTTAAATTCCGCTTCAAAATGATGTGTTTTAAATGTTTTATGCTATGAATGACCAATTGTAAGCATTCCAAGAAGTGGCATTAGAAAGGGGCTGGGTTGTCATGGTTATGGTCTTAATGATGTAATCACTTTCTAAGTGAGAACATCTTCCATTTGGACTTCCTAAACATGTTCAGTAAAGTCCACCTCAGTTGTGGTTGGATGATGTGTGCTAGATATGGGAGTTTCAGGAGCACTCATCTCTCCTTTAGAAGGGGAGGAGAAGAGAGACTCATGGTACTCGCTAAATCTCATTTCCTCATCATTATAGAATTGGAGGTTAGGGATTGGTTGGTTTAAGTCTAAACGTTGGGGATTGAAACTGTCCCCTGAAGGTTGTTCACCTAAGTTTTGAGACATAGAGTGAAGGCTTGTAGCTTGGTAATGAGCTCATTAGGCTAAGTAAGAGGAACCTCGACACTGATCATTGAAAAGATAGGAGTGGTTTACTTCTCAAGGGAAGTGGGATCTCTTGGTTCCACTACCTCCTATATGGGTGACTGTATGAGGGCCTGCTCAATCAAAATAGACTAAGCAGCGGTTCACTTGGATTTTTATTGGTATGTGATGGTGATTTAAGGCTGTTGGGGTTGTGAAGATGAAGAAAGTATGGGTTCAACATTGGCTGGTGCTGCCAAGTTATCACCTTGAGAAGGGAGTTCTAACATTTTTTGGAATAGGACTGTTTCTACCCCTAAGAAACCAACATTGATTTTTATCATGATTTTGAAGATGTCGGGCTTCATATGTCCCAATTTAAGAGTGTTACCTATTCCCCTCAACTGTGAACCCAGTTCACAGTTGAGAATATGATAGACATATCTAAGGAACATGTAATACTCTAAGGAGTCTAACTTAGCAAGCAATTTGTGTAAACAAACCAAGAGTACTTGAACTTGACCCCTTGAACCATCCCATGGACTGTATAGGATAAGTGCTTAGGATTTTGAGCCCATCCTCCATGTTTGTTTTATAAAGAGTGCATTATAACATCGAGGAGGTACTTTCATTGGAAAGAGACATTACCCTTCTTGAAGGTCCTGACTGAGTAGTCCCTTTAATAGCCTATCTGCTTGAATGATCCATTAATAGCTTCTTTAAGGAAGGAAAGTTCACCTTCTTCATCATCCAGCCGCAGGTGAGTGTTGATGGTGGTTGGGGTGATGAAAATAGTCTTCCCCTATAATGATGCAGATAGTGCCTTCTCACTATCCAAGATAACCTCTTGGTAAGTCCTCCACATCTCCAACAGTTGTTCTGCATATAGTGGAGGGTCTATTATGAGTGCAGTGAGGTATGTTGATTGAGATAGAATGCGAAAAACGTCTGAGAAACCAGGATCTTTCTCAGACGACAATAGAGCAATTGGTTATGTTGTCTGTGTCGATGCATGGAGAAATCTGGCTAGTTTTAGGGTTTAGGGTTGGCCATTTGAGGAAGCTTTATCAAGAAGAAATTGAAGAATGAAAGGGTATGTGGGTGAATTTAGGGTTAGAAGTTTGCAGCTGAAGAGGAAGAAGAAAGAGAGAGAACCGTTGTAAGGCTATTTATATGCTTAGATGTGACACAAAGTTAACGCTAAAGGATAAACTTTGAAATACGGATGATGTTCCCACCTCTAAAAAAGTGCCCAAAAAGATAGTTATCTTGGAAGTAAAAATATCTTCGGAAGGTAATTTGTCTTTAGAAGGTTTGATCTAGTAATTTAGCTTACCAGACATATTAGGTTTCAGAAGATATTAAACTTCATAAGTTTTAGGCAAAGAATGAGTAACGCTTCTGAGACTTGATTGCTTTCCGAAGAAAATTGTCCTTCAAAACATATAAGTACTTAGAAGCATACATTTCTTAGTAACATGTTAGTAGTTTTGAAGTCATAAATTTCTTCGAAATTCAATTTATTGTTTTCCGAAGTCAATTTATTGTTTTCCAAAGTCAATATATTGTCTTCTGAAAGAAAATATATCTTTAATTCTTAAAATTCTAAGAAATATCATTTAGAAAATTTTTTCTTCCAAGGTAAACATGGCTTAGATGAGGGATAAATTAGAAAACTTTAAAGACACACATATTTGAAAAACAATCTTGAAATTAATTTAAGAAAATCTACTTAAAGTTAATCAACCCAGTAGTTGATATAAGATACTTAAATCTCTCTTCATCAAAAGCCTTTGTGTACATATCATCACAATGTTCATTTGTGTTAAATTTGACCAGTTTTATCAATATAGTTTTAAAATATCTATTATCAAATGATACATGATTTTGATGTGCTTTGTCTTTAAGTGGTGCACTAGATTCTTTGTGATAGAGATAACATTGTTCTTGTCTGTGTGGATAGGAGTCTTCTTGAAGTTGAATGCATAGACTAGCATCTAATTTTGAATCAAAAGCACTTGAGTATGGCAACTTGTAGCAACAATGTAGCTAGGTTTAACGGTTGATGCAGACACATAAGATTGTTTCCTGCATTCTCATGAGACTATACTTCCACCATGGAATTGACATCCCTTTGATATAGATTTTATAGTATGTTGCAGCCACCATAGTCACTATCTTTATATGCATACAGATTGAAGTTTGAATTCTTTAGATACCAAAGTCCTAACTTAGGAGCTCCTTTAAGGTATCCAAGAATCCTCTTGATAGAAACCAGGTGTGACATTGAGAGGTTAGCTTGATATCATGCACATATGTATGTAGCAAACATGATATTAGGCCTACTGGGTGTGTGGTACATAAGAGACTCAATCGTAGCCCAATAATGATGTTCATCAACACACTCCTCCTCAAGATCATGTCCTAGGGAGTGGTTTATGGCTATAGGAGTCTTAGCAACCTTGCACTCAGTTAGGTGAAATCTGGTTAGTATGTCTTGTACATACTTTGACTGGTTTATGAAGATGCTATTGTCAACTTGCTACACATGATGTTATAGAAAGAAATTAAGTTTCCTCATGAAACTTATTTAAAGTCTATTCTTAATCAGCTTTTCAAACTCTTTGCATATCTTTTGATTCATTGACCCAAAGATGATGCCATCAACATAAACTTAGCATCAAGACATTTCCTATTCCTTTGATGAAGAGTGTGCTGTCTATAGTACCTCTCTTGTAACCCTGTTGGACTAAGAGCTTGATGTAGCCCATAAAGAGATATGTCAAGCTTGAAGACATAATCAGGATGATTTGGGTTTGCAAAGCTAGGTGGTTGCTTAACATAGACTTCCTCATCTGTCAATCCATATAAAAATGCACACTTGACATCAAGTTGGTAGAACTTGAATCATTGGATGCAGCAAAAGCAAGAAATATCCTAACAGCTTTGAGTCTTGCGACATGAGGAAAAACATATGTGTAGTAAATCCTTTTTTCTTGAGTGTACCCTTGAACAAATAGTCTTGCCTTGTTCTTGATGACAAGTCCTCTATCATCCTTCTTGTTCCTAAAAACCCATTTAGTACCTATTGGTATCTTCCCATTAGAAAGAGGACATAGGTTCCAAACCTTGTGTATTTTGAATTGAATTAGCTCCTCCTACATTGCTTCAACCCAACTTCCATCTTTCAAAGCCTCATCAACTTTCTCTCACTCAATCTGGGACAAGAAGCAAGAGTGCAGACAAATTTTTTTACAGACTCTAAGAACTTAATCTACAGTTTAAAAAAGCATGGAGACATCACCAACTTGTATAAGTTGGTGAGACTTTGGAGAGCAGAAAGTTGTCAAGCTTTTATCAAAAGGATGTCAGAGAAAGCATGTCTTCGGAAGAAACCAATCTCTTGGCTTCTGAAGATTTTGTCTTGAAGCATCGGAAGAGTTCATATTTGGCTTCAGAAGAAATGTTCTTTTTGCTTCAAAAGATTTGACACTTGTTGAATTTCTCTATGTTTTGTCAAATTTTCTGAAGCAAGTTTCCTTGTGTTTTAATGTTCATGCTGAGAGCTCTTTGGTTGCATCAGCCTTTAAGTTAACTCATACAAGTTGGTAACTAAATCAAGATCAAATAGCCAATCAGGACTAAAACCTTTCACACATGGAGTGTTCTTATTGAAGGTCACATTGGCTAACTCCTAAACTACTCTAGCCCTGAGATTGTATACTCTATAACACTTATCTTGGAAATAGTATACAATGAGGTGTCAATCATCTGATTTCCCAACAAATTTAGCTATATGATTTTCGGTATTCAAGATGGTGCATGAACATCCAAGTGATATGAGGAAACCAATGAAAGGTCTCCTTTTGTGCCGTAGTTCGTAAGGAGTCTTACTGTGAGTTTTGACTACTAAATCTCTGTTATTCACATAGTAGACAGTGTTGACTGGCTCTATCAAGAAGGTGACGAGAAGTTTAGAGTCAGAGAGCATGGTCCTCGTAGCCTTAATAAGTGTATTATTTCTCCTTTTAACAACACCATTTTTTTGTGGAGTTCTAGAGCACTATATTATCTTGTAATAACCTTTTTATCATAAAATATATCAAGTATTTAGTTCATTAATTTAGTTCCTTGATCACATCTTATGATGTTTACCTTGTGATCACATTGATTTTTAATTTTTAGAATAAAGTTCTTCAAGATTTCAGGGTCTCATCCTTACTTCCAAGAAATAAGACCTAAGTATATCTTGTGAAGTCATATGTGATCACCAGACAATATGAAGTTCTTCCTAGACTCATTACACTAGTAGGGCAAAGGAGATCCATATGTAATGAGTGTAGGGGAGTAGTGATGGATTTTTTTTCATTTGGCTTGTGAAACACCTTGGTGCATTCCTTTCAAACATGCAACACAACGGTCATCACCTATAAACTATTTCTTTGGCATTCCAGTTACCAAATCACCTTTAATTAATTTATTCATGTTCTTAAAGTATACATGGCAATTTCCTTATGCCAAAGGAAAGACTCATCACTATTGACTTTAGATAGAAAGCAAGAAATTTTCCTTCTAGGGAGGCTTCCAGTAAATAAATATTTTGCATGTTCCCTTTCCTGGAGGCTCTGAGCGAGATATGCTCTTCAAGAATGACCACCCTGGGCTTGAGATCAATGAACTCATGCTCAATGAAGGGCATGTTATGTCTCTGGTCATAAAATTGAGATACACTCAAGAGATTGTATCCAAGCTTTTTGATAAAGTATACATTCTCAATGCTAAGCTTACTATTTGTGACCCTACCCCTTCCTTTGATGTAACCACCTGATTCTCCTCTAAAAGAAACTGGCCATCCATCAATTTTCTCAAAGTTCTGAAGCAAAGAGCCACTGCCTGTTATGTGCCTTGAACATCCACTGTCAATGATCCATATATTTCTTTTGGTCTTTAGCTATTCCTAAACATGAAAAAGAGATGGTTAGTTATATTTGGAAACCCATGCCTTGTTTCTCTTGGGCTTATCAAGATGAAGTGAAGATAGTTCAATAGTTATTAATCCTATATGAAGGCTTTGAGGATCTTTGGCTGTTATTGATGAAGAAACTTTAATCACATGGCCTACCTTTATCTTCCATACAAACTTTGGAAGATTAGATTTGGCCTTCAAAACATTGAAAATTTGATAACTTTGGAAGTTTTGGAGATTAAACCTTCAGAAGCTTTAGCATCCACCACAACACACTTTAGTGCTTCAGAAGCATTCCTTTCTTTCAAGACCAAATTTGCTTCTTAAGATAGTTTTCCACCTATCTTCTTCTTGTTCACCTTGGAGCTTCTAAAGGAAATTGAATTTCCTTCTGAAGTTATCATCTTCTTGCTCTCAAAAAGTCTTCTTTTTATTCATATGGATGGTACTCTCAGGATTGTAGATGCAGTCCTCAGCAAAGTGAGTTGTATCACAAAACATGATGTATTCAATAGGAATAATTCCAAAGGTCTCCTTCTGAGGTGGAGGTTGAGCTTGATCTCCTCTCACTTATTTCTTCATCTTTATACATGATGCAGCAGGCTTCTGAGGGTGAAGATTACTCGTAGAGCTGGATGGTTTAGGTTGTGCATTAGTGGTGCACATTTGTTCAACCTTCTTCTCTTGACCATGATGGTTTGAACTTAAACTAGAGCTCCTGGTACTAGTGTCCATTGTTGAGTCTTTAGTTTTCACCACTTCAAACCAAGCAGAGATAAGGACTTTTTTTTGCTTAGGATTGAAAGTGGGCTTGATCTCTTGGGCTTTCATTGATTTTGTTTTACCAGCGCTAATCAAATATTTCCTAGCTGATTTGGCCATCCTTGGTTATTTCTTCCCTCAAGGAGTATAGTGACCCTTCTTAGGATAAACCTTCTCACTTACTTCCGGTTTAACCTTCACTATCTTCTTTTCATCTTCATCCTCTTATTGGTAGGGTCAATGAGGGGTAGTTTATCTTGACTAGTTCCACACCTAGGAGAACATAAAGATAAAAGTTTGTGTGGAGGAGAAATATCACTTGATCCTAGTCCCCGTCTATTTTGATAACAAATCTTCACATGCAAGGATGAGGATATGATGTTCTTGAAGGTTTCCTCTTCAAGAACAAACTATTCTGCCCTAGCTTTGCTTATCACAAGCTCAGCTTGGCATTCATGTAATATGATAATAAGATCTTTGATTTGAATCATATAATTTGCATGCTCATGATTAAGAGTTGAAATTGTTTTCTCTAAATCTTCTATTTTACGTTTATAGTCATTTTCAGCTCTTTTGAAATCATCTTTTAATATGTTCAAAGTATCAATATTAGATCTCACTTCTAGGTTATAAGACATATACATGTTTACTTTAGCAATGTATTCCGTTATACAAAGATTTTCTATTACCTTGGCTTCTTTGTGGTCAGACATCAATTCTTGATTTGGTTAAACATCCTCTACCTGAAAGCTCCAGTCAAAGCCTCCGTCTTCAATAACAACACTTGTTGTTTTGGTTGGGTTGCCTTCTCAAATCTAGGAGCAGTATCAGTGTAGTGAAGCTTGGGTTGTGCTTGACCACCACTATTCCTTGGTGCCTTGCGCTCCCTAGAAATGTGTCCTAACTTGTTACAGTTGTAACACTTCACTTTGGTTTTATCCAGTCTAAACTTTCAACTGGTTACATTGCTGGGAAACATTCTTCTGGTTCTCTTATATAATTTCTTAACTCTATGAGTGAGAAGAGCCATTTGCTGAACTATCTCCATATACTCCAGGTCATCTGGATGGATATAATCTCAGTATTCAAGAGTGAAGAGAAAATTGCAATCAGACACAAGGGCTTGAGATAAGCTTGTCTCTTGGACTGGGCTTCCTTTGATGTAGCTCTCCCTTAGTGTCTCCGGGAAGGTTATGAAAGGGCCCTTTTGTGAGTTATCAGGGTAGCAGAGGAGATGATCTGATGGTTCTCTGCTATCCTTTTTAACCACATGGAGGGCTGAACTCTATTGATTGCTGGAAAAGCTACTAGATGGATTCTGCATGTTCATCTCTATCTAATAACCGCTAAGGATACAATACAACTCTGTGAGAGTAACGATGTTTTAAGTCTTCTTAAAGGCCACAAAGTAGTGTGTCCATTGTCTGGGAAGAGAGAACATGAATTTCCTCATAATGTACCTATTCTCAAGTTTACTATAACATCCATCAGAGTATCTACAATCTTAACATACCTAAAGTATTGTTGAGTCATAGTTTCACCTGATTTGTTGGTGAAATTGTCAAACTACTACTTCACTATATCCTTCTTATTTTCCTTGGCTTCCTCAGACCCTTCATACATAAGCTTCAGTGCATCACAGAGCTGCTTTGCAGTTCTACACTTCTCGAAGCCTCTATAGATAGTGTTGGGAAGAGTAGTTTGTAGAGTGGTCATGGGCATTTTATCTATACCAATCTTCCTCATAATAGTTAGCCACTTTCTTTGGAATCGTTTTACCACTAGCAGTAGCTGAAGTGATGCTTCGGGTGTGAGGTCCTGAAACAACAGATCTTCACATCCTACTGTCTTGAGACTTGATAAAGCCTTCCATTCTTTGGCACCAAGTATCAAAGTCATCAGGAGTGATCAGTGAAGATTTGGTCATGATACCGGTTTCCATGTCAACCAGTGAGAGCTGCCATTTGAGCTGGTAAGTTTTTTGTGAAATTGAAGAGATTTAAGATGGTGAGATATTATAATCAAGAGCCTAAAAAGCTCCAATACCAATTGAAGGACCGATTAAGGGGGTAATGCAACAGTTTCACAAGGTTAGAGCGGTCAAACATTTAACAAATCAAATAGGGAACCGACAAATGAAACGAAGAACAAGAGTAAAAACACATGCAGAACACACGTAATGGTTTTTAAGAATGATGTATAATGCTCTTAAGTGTTTTACAATTGTTACACGGCTTAGTCCTAGGGACTGGTACATGAGATATTTAAACTACATCCTAGAAGTGGTCGTACTTTGAAGGCAAGCTGGAATGCTAATCTATACAACCAAATCAATGTAAAGGCAAAAGGCAGATTTCCTTTTGACTAGTGACTATGACATGTCATACCTTACATCCTAATCTATTACAAAAATGATAAACATACAAGAGTATAAAGTCAAAGACTCTAAGACCATAATCTAAAGTTGACTAATGTATGGATATATTACCAACTTGTATAAGCTGGTGAGTCTTTAGAGATGGTAGAAGAAAGCGGTTTAGCTTTTGTCAAAAGCAGGTAAGAAAAAGCATGTCTTCTCTATCTTCGTAAGAAATCAGTCTCTTAGCTTTGGAAGACTTTATCTTAAAGGTTCGGAAGACTTCATCTTTGGCTTCAGAAGAATTGGTCTTTGGCTTTGAAAGATTTGACACTTAGTGAATTTCTTTATGGACTTTTCAAATCTTTCGAAGTAACTTCCTTGTACTTTTAGAATGCTTGCTGAGAGAACTTTGGTTTACATCAGACCCTAAGGTAACTCTTACATATACTTTGATCCTTATATATTGAATCCATTTTATAGTTGATCCACTTTGAGATTATTTTGATTAATTCACTTTGTAATGTAGTCCAAGATGGACTTTATTGATCGCCCACTTTGGGATGTTCCCCATTAGGAATCTTTTAGGATCATGAATATCAACACCTTGTGTGTTATTTACTCTAAGCCTTTGCTTATCAAAACAAGGAAGAAACTGATGCGAGTTAACAAAATTCATATGATATCATTGCATGGCATGTTTAGGTAACTACTCACACCTACTTTGATTAGTTAATACTTACCCATACCCTGAGATGATAGCTTCATAGTGTAATGAGGATTTTTAGTTTGTCACAAAAGCACATATCTTCAATTCTAAGCTGAGTCTAACTACATGTCAGGGTATGTTAGTCTTTGATGATTTATAAAATGCACTTCTAATGACATACCGACTTTAGTTATATAATTTCTCTTGTAAAATTGACATATTCTATATTATTCAAATAAAAGACAATTTTTTTGTGCTTTTTCTTGATTTTTTTGTTTTTTTCTTTCTAATATTTCAAATTAAATACATTTTTGGTGTATTTGAATAATCTTTTGAATTGTTTTTGTCATTTTGGTATTTTGAAAATAAGATGGGTCATTAATGAAAAGAAAATGATAAAATATATTCACATTTTAATCCAGGTTAATCTTGCCAATTGCTTGAATGAAGAATTCTAAACTAGATTCAATTGCCCTCCTAATCAAGTAAGTAAGTTGATTGTCTATACGGACTTGAATCAACTTAATTAACTTTTTATCAGCATACTCTCTCAAAAAGTGATATCTTATCTCGATGTGTTTTGTTTTTGAGTGCTGAACTGATTATTTGCTATTGACTGGGTCCGAGAATGATATTCTCTGTTGATGTGATGTCAACAAGGATCGAATATGATGATTGAGTCAATCATTAAGTAGCAAACATACTAAATCAAAGAACGTTAAATGCTGTAATGATACTCATAAATGCTGTATATTGATTAGTGAACAAACAAGTTACAATGGGTTTTCAAGAACAGTGAAAAGACAACCTTAGAACTTTGTAACTTAAGTACTAGGTATCTTGATGAATAAAAAACTTACAAATGATGGATATTCTATTCTATTTATAGGCTGACATAAAGCATTTACAAAAAGATTAAACTACCCTAACAACTATTACAGAATACTAGTCTATGTGCAGAAGTCTTTAACCGCATTAGTTGTTAAACATCCACATTAACTAATGCGGATGCCTTGGCTTCATTAGCATTTCTTGTTTTTTCATCAGCATTAAGTGTTTGGTCATCAGCATTAACAAATGTGGGTGAGCAAACACTTATGAGCATTTCTTTAGTGCATCCGCATTAACAAATACAGATGAACAAATACTTTGCAGCATTTGTTCTAACTCATATTTCTTGGTCATGCGGAAGATCAAACACTTTTCAACATTTGTTCCTTGGTCATCCGCATAGACAAATACGAATAGCCAACACTTATCTTCTTTTCTTCACTCGTATTTCTTCTTGGACTTGTGGTAATCTGCCAACAGAACAGCCATCACCCATCACTTGAATTGGCATGTATGATTCTTTCAGTGTCCAACAATACTCCCCATAAGGATTACACAGCCTATGTACTTCATGGTTTTGATGGTGGATGAGGTTGTGAAGATTCTGTCAGGTCTTCAGCAGGTGCTTGGACTGGTGATAGTGGAGCTGTACCTGAGTCTGGAAGAGATGGATTTAGGATGGACTTGATCATGTCAGAGAAGTCTCAAGCCTCGTTCATCTTGTCTAGATTCAGTACGTAAATGATCATTTGGCTCATAGTGTGTATTGCTTCAATGGGCATCTTCCTTAAAGATATGGGTTCCCACACACCAACAGTGGATAACCCAACTATGTGAATCAGGAGAGTTCCATCAACATCAACCGCTAGTTTCACAATACTTCTCAGATTAAGAGGTGTCTTCTTCTTCTTCCTCTATTCTCTTTTATGCCTGGTCCGGTCATAAGACATCTTCAATAATTTGATTCACTTTGTAAAGAAATACATATATGCCTCTCCAAGCTTGTTGGTTATTTCATTGAAGTAAAAGATGTAGTGGATGTAAGACTCATCATGCAGTCTCACATCATATCCACTAAATAGGTGGATTTCAACCCCTTCTTTACCTCCCCACTTCCTTTCAATCACCAACTCATATGTCTTTTCATCATAGTAGACATTTGAGATTGGGATGGAAGTTTAGGTGCCAGCCACCATCTTTCGTTTTAGTGATTCAATTGGTTGTACATTCACCTAAGGAAATACCAACTCTTTAGTCCTTTGTGTTTTCCATTTCTTGTCCTGGGGATTTTGGAAAGTTTTGTTTTTCCTCAAGCAGACTGCTTCTAATGAGTCGAAGTTCTTGGTTCTTTTGAAGATCCTAAGTATCTCTTCGAACTCATATCCCCTGTACATAGCTTGATGATTGATCAGCTCAAGTTTAGCAAGTTATTTAACATCATGAATCTACAAGGTGTTCACAAGAGCAGAGTACTCTATGAAGAATTGTACTAACCCTGAGATTTGTTTGATCGTGAACATGTTCCAGTCACTGTCGTACTTCCAGGCAATGATCTTTATATCATTCTTTTCCTTTGGAGCCGACACACCCTGAATCATCTCTAAAGTGGTTAACCCTTCTTGAAGCTTTAACTGAGAGGGTTCAGTAAACCATTCAGGATTCCTATTGAGAATGGGTGCCAAGACATCATGGTCTTGATTAGTGAGCTGCATGTCTTGAGCTATGAGTCTAGTTCTAGGTCTTCTTCCTACAAACTCCTCTTCTAACTTTTTTAATCTATTTTTCTTTTCATTGATCATCTAGAGGATTGTAGCTCTAAGGGAATTTATCTTCATGTTTCCTAGTTTTATCTTTGTATATCCTTTCTTGGAAATATAATCCTTCATTTCCTTATCAGTCATGGTGTAGGGATCAGGATATGGAGCTTGAGAGGTTTCAATCTGTCTTGTGGTTGTGATGGTGAATGTTATGGGAGATTTGACTGATTTTCTCTCATACTCAGTCACATGAGTTTGGTCAAAAAGTTGATCCATCCTTCTCACTTCTTCCACCATTGACTCATAAGTCATCCCAAAAACTTCATCGGCATCATAACCATGATTGATCAAAAACATTGCATTGATCATCATGTCATCGGTTTAAGCTTTTTCCACCATTTCCTTAACTAAGGTTTCAACCTTCACAGGACTATCTTTTACTACAGGTTCATCAACCTGGTATCCTCCTTCAATCTCTCCTTCTTCCAAGTCAATAATATCAATCATCTCTTTTAATTATGCCTCAGCCTTTTCATGCTCCTCAAGAAATTTAGCTACCATAGCCAAACTCCTTAGATCATCTTTTTGCTTTTTTTTTGCAGGTCTTCTTTCTCTAAATGCCTTTTCCCTTTAGCCTTCTCAGACAAGTACTTCCTCTTTCTTGAGTAGGTATTTATATATGGTCTACATGAGGATGGCATAGATGTTTCAGCTATTGTTGTACTTGATTTTTTAGCTTGCTTTTCAGCAGCTTCTTGCTTTTCTTTTAACTCTTCACTCAGTTTTCTGATGAGCACTTTTTGCTCTTCAGAAAGGGTTACTGCTGGAACAATCTGCAAACTCAACTCTCTCTCCAAAGGTACTGGAGTTTGAGGAATCACCACTAAGTTTTCTACTAGAGGTATTGGGTCTCTAACAAATTCCCAAAACTCATCATCAATAGTAATGTAGCTGTCAAGTTCTTTAATGAGATCTCCAAGCTCAAAATCTTGCTCATTGGTTTCTTTAGATGGCTCACTGGAATAGAAAACCATGGCTAGACATGGCTCTGTCTCTGTTTCTATTTTTGGTTCTAGTTCGGGTTCATCTTCTCTTTGTTCTTGCTCATCACCTTTTGTTTCTTGATCCTCAGCAAACTCCTCCTTTATCTTAATTAACATTTCTAGTTCTGAGACCCTTTTGAGTAAAGTCTCATTATGGTTGCTGAGATCAATGAATAGATCAGATTGGATTTCTATTAAGCTTTCATGTTCTTCCACGACAATAGTCTGTATGTTTACAGTGTCAACATGCCCACTGATTTCTTCCTTAGCTTGATGGAGGGTAGCTTTGAGATCATTAATTTCTTTCTCTTTCTTTTCTTTTTCAGCCTCATGTCTTTCTTTTAGTTCTTTGATCTCCAATTCTTTCTCATTCAGCTCTTGAATTTTGTCTTGAATAATACCAGATCTTCTATTCAAGAACTTTTCCATCCTTTGCACTTTCAACAGGAGCTCTGTAATCATTTCATCTTTCACATCAGGTTGATTGATTCCTGATTCAGCATAGCTTTTAGAGGGCCCTACTTCTAATTGGACTTGTCTTATAGGCATCCTTATAGTGTGACCCTCCTTATTTGAAGATGATTCATAGTCATCTGAAGAGCTTGTAGATTCACAAGATTGTATA
>BJCN01176159.1:0-12328 GCA_018326445.1 Flaveria brownii
GTGTGATAATGTGGTGGAAGACACTTTATTACTAGATCTAAACTTTTTAAATTTAGATTTGTCTAAACAACTTGCTGTGATCCCTCAACTCAGGATTCCCAAGTCACACCCCACCACAAACATCATTGGAGATGTGACAAGGGGGTGAGAACAAGAGGACAAACCCATGACAAAAATGTTCTACACTCTTGTTTCTTGTCCCAGATAGAGCCAAAGAAAGTTGATGAGGATTTAAAGGATGGAAGTTGGGTTGAAGCAATGCATGAGGAGCTGCTTCAATTCAAGACACAAAAGGTTTGGAACCTATGTCCTCTTCCTCTTGCGAAGACTATCATAGGTACCAAATGCGTGTTTAGAAATAAGAAGGATGTTAGAGGACTTGTCATCAAGAACCAGGAAAGACTAGTTGTTCAAGGGTACACACAAGAAGAGGGAATTGATTACACTGATGTCTTTGCCCCTGTAGCAAGACTTGAAGCTGTAGGATATTCCTGACGTTTGCTGCATCTAAGGACTTCAAGGTCTACCAAGTTGATATCAAGTGTGCATTTTTATATGGGGTAATTGAAGAAGAGGTGTATATCAAACAACCACAGGGCTTTGCATACCCAAATCATCTTGATTATGTTTGCAAGATTGATAAAGCTCTTTATAGATTGCACCAAGCTCTAAGGAAGTGGTATGAGACGCTATCTCAGTATCTCTATTAGCATGGCTACAAGAGAGGTACTATAGATGAAACTCTCTTCATCAAAGGAACAGGAAATGACTTGATGCTGGTTCAAGTATATGTAGATGACATCATCTTTGGGTCAACTAATCCAAAGTTCTGTAAAGACTTTGAGAAGCTGATGAAGAATATATTTGAAATGAGTGTCATGGGAGAACTCATTTTCTTTCTAGGAATTCAAGTGAAGCAAGTTGACAACGGCATCTTCATAAGTCAGTCAAAGTATGTACAGGACATACTTATAAGATTCAACATGACTGAATGTAAGGTGGCAAAGACACCCATAGCCAGAAACCCCTCTCTTGGACCCGATCTTGAGGGGGAGTGTGTAGATGAACATCTTTACAGGGCAATGATTAGGTCTCTTATGTATCTTACAGCCAGCAGGCCTGATATTATGTTTGTTACATGTATATGTGCAAGATATCAAGTCAACCCCAAGATGTCACACCTGGTTGCTGTCAAAAGAATTTTTAGATATCTCAAAGGTGCTCCTAAGCTAGGTCTTTGGTATCCAAAGAATTCTGACTTCAATCTGTATGCTTATACAAATAGTGACTATGGTTGCTGCAACATGACTGCAAAGTCCACATCCGGGGGATGTCATTCCTTGGTGAAAGGATAGTCTCATGGTAATGCAAGAAACAATCCTGTGTATCTGCATCAACTGCTGAAGCTGAATACATTGCTGTTGCAAGCTGCTGTGCTCAAGTACTTTGGATTTAGAATTAGATGTTAGACTATGGATACAGTGCTATCTCTATCATAGAGAATCCTGTGCAGCACTCATGGACAAAGCATATCAACATCATGTATCATCTAATTAGAGATAATTATGAAAAGGGATTGATAAAACTAATCAAGGTTGACACAAATGAATATTATGCTGATCTGTTCACAAAAGTTTTTGATGAACAGGGATTTAAATATCTTATATCAGCTATTGGGATGATTAACTTTGAATAGATTTTATTAAAACTTAATTTATATTATTTCTAAAAGAAAATATGTGTCCTAAATTGTCTAATTTATCACCTACATAAGTCCAGTTTATCTTGGAAGAATTCTTTTTCAAATGATAATCCTTAGCATTTTGAAAAATTAACAAGTGTATTTTCTTTCGTAAGATATTAACATTAACTTCGGAAGAATTTTAAGTCTTTAAAACACATAACTGCTTAAAGGAGATTTACCTTTGGAAGAAATGCCATACTTCTTCCGAAGCCAAAATATGCTTCTAAGTACTTATGTGTATTTAGAGAACAAATTTCTTCCAAAAACAATTTCTTCCGAAACCAAATATTATTCAGATGAGGAATTGCTTAAGTAATTTTTCTTTCGAAGCTATTTTTCACTAAGCTTAGGAATATATTCCGAAGTCAAAATTTGGCTTCGGAAGATTTTCACAAATCTTCCGAAGACAAATTACCTTCGAAAGAATCTCAACTTCCAAGAAAACTACCATTTTGGGCACTTTATCAGAGGTGGGACCGAGAACCAGACTTTAAAGTTTATATTTTTGCATTAACTTTGTCTCGAGTCCATTTCATATAAATATACCAAACGGTTCCCCCCTCTTTCACTTTCTTCTTCATCTGAAATCGTTCTAAACCTAAAATCACATTCACTACCTTTGTTCATATATTTCTTCACCTCAAAACTACCACTGACTGTAGAAACCAACTAGATTTCTCCATGTAGCTTCACATGAAACACAATCAGGTTGCTTTATTAAACTCTGAGAAAGGTCCAAGTTTCTCATAGGTTTGTTGCTTTCTTTCTCTGTCAAACTACTTCACATCCCTTACCATTGATCCTCCACTCTATGAGGATCAACTTTTGGATTTTTGGAGGACCTGCCAAGAGGTCACCATGGATGGGGAGAAGGCACTGTCTGCCACAGTGCAGGGGAGGACACTGTTCATCATTCCAGCCTCCATTAACTCACACTTATAGCTGGATGATGAAGAAGGTGAGGTGTCCTTCCCAAAATCTGCTATAAATCATTCTTTTGAGCAGATGGGCTATGAAGGAGACTTATTAGTTAGAACCTTCAAGAAAGGGAAGGTTTCCTCTTAATGGAAGTACCTCCTACATGTTATTATTCATAGTTTGTCTATTAAACATGGAGGATGGGACCAAATTCTAGAGGATCTCTCCTTCATAGTTCATGGAATGGTTCATGGGGTCAAGTTCAGGTATTCTCACTTTGTATATACTAAATTGCTTGCAAATTTGGACTTTTTAGAGTATTACATGTTTCCTAGATATGTCCAGTAGATTCTCAACTGCGAACTGGGCTCACAGTTGAGGGGAAAAGGTAATAATCTTAAATTGGGACAGGTGAAGCCCAATATCTTAAAAATAATGAGAAAGCCTATTGTGGGCTTCTCAAGGGTAGAAATAGCCTTGGTCCCAAAAAATTTAGAGCTCATTGCTCAAGGTGACAACCTAGCAGCACCAGTTAGTGTTGAACCCACACCTTCCATATCAACACCACCTACACAACCACAAACAACCTTCACCTACCAAAGAAGATCCAAACGAACCCCTGCACAGGTTATGCAACCTGTGCAGGCCCCCATATCATCACCCATACAGGAAAAAATGGACACTGGAGCTCTCACTTCTCCTGAGGAGCAAACCACTCCCATCTCACCAAGAATCAGCCATGAGGTAGACTGATGAGCTCATTACCCAACAAGACTTAAGCCTTCACTCAGAGTCTCAATATTCTAGTGAACAACCTTCAGGGGAAGGTTATCGTCCCTAGCCTTTAGACTTAAATCAACCCATGCCCAGCCTAGTATTCTATGATGATGAAGATATAGCACTCAGTGAGTACCATGAGTCTCTCTTCACATTCCCTACTTAAAGAGAGATGAGTACTACTATGTCCCATGTATCTAGCCCACATAATCCACCCCCAACTGAGGTGGATCTTCCTGAACTTGTTCAGGAGATCCATATGAAAGAGGCTCTCACTTCTGAAAGTGATTACATCATAAAGACCTCAACTATGGCAACCCAGCCATTGACACTTCAACTGAAGCTGTCAGTGAGCAGGGGAAAACCAGCAGCTAAGAACAACAAACTGGTAATAAGGAAGAAGACTTAGGTCCAATTATCTCATCCCCTAGTGATTCTTCTACTGAAGATGAGGGGAATCTTAGACTAAAGGTGCAAAAAGTGTCTAAAACATGCACCTATTTATTCTCCAAGGTTAGTTACTTGGAATCTCAAGTAACTACCTTGCAAAGAAGGGTCAATGATCAACAGCTTGAGATTTCTGATCTCAAGGAGCAACTAGTTAGGATACCCTTCAGGAGGAATCAACCAGGAACACAAGAACCTGCGGATGTAATTGACTTAACCTCTAACTCACCTATGCAAGTGGGTGATGCTACAAAAAAGGGGGAGGAAGTTGTTACAATCACAGAACCTGTGAGTCCTTCTCAGAGTATGGACACTGAGGTTTCACCAACCTCACTTGCAATTGTCCAAACTCAGCAACCTCTTCAAATTCATATTGATGTAGATTCACTCATCCAGAGTCTATTTGAGGAGGGTATACCAAGGTCAATGTCATACCCACCTTTTGGAGCTGTAAATGAAATACATGGGTGGAGGTATGATGATGAAAGAAGAGCCCTCATACTACATAGAGTTCAAGGACAACAAGAGGTCTTCAATTTTCAGACCTTGAACTACTATGACAGCCTTTCTCTAGTCAATATGCCACTTGCCGACCCAAGTCAAAATAGGCAAGCTGACATATTAGCTGAGAGAATTCAAGACAGGATCATGGAATAACTCAGACATAGAAGAAGACAATTGCAAGCAGGAAATGTCATTGGTCAACTGCATGTTCAGGTGGACCCTAAGATTAGCTTCAAAGGGGAAACCTTGACTGAAGGCCCAGTGACTGAACCTCTGAGCATTGTCATAGAGTCAATCACTTTAACAACATCCTATACCCTCAGTGAGGCACCAATTGGTGAAGGTGTTTTACAACCTCTCTTTGGACAGAGCCTGACTGCTGAATCAGACAATGAAGGCCAAAGCTCTTTCCACCCTAAGTCACCAAGGCCTATGAGTGACAAAGGGAAAAGGAAACTGACTCTTGAGGAGATTCAGGAGGAGGAAAGAGATAGGAAGAGGAAGCTAAGAGGAGAGAGTTCAGTTGGTTCCTCAGGCTTTATGGAAGCTGCAATTAGGACAGCCCCCAAGCCAAACACTCAAGATGATGAGTTGAGGGCTGCCAGATTAAACTATCTGGGAACCAAGAACTACAATATTAATGAACTCATCTCTCTTCCCTTAGAAGAGTTAAATGAACTGACAGATTTAGAGTTGACCATAGAGAAAAAGGAAGTAGAGGATTCAGAGTTGCTCCTCAGAGTCAAAGAAGAAAGAAGATAAAAGAGACTATAAAAATGCTCCTCCTCTCTCCCCAGTTCATAAAAGCCCTGAGAGAGAGGTTGTGGTAGCTGAAACACCTCAAGTAGACAAATTAGCTAATAGACAAAACATGATCAGCTACCTGAGTGTCATAGGCCTCTATCAGGTATCTGCACTTCTTCCCCTCTCTTATGAATACATTGAATTTGAGTACCTTAAGAAGCTTGAAAAACAGTTCATAAATGAACAAAAAGCTAGGAAGAAAAAGATGAGGGAAGAAGCTACAAAGTCAAGGGCCATCAACCAAAAGAGCCAAAAGAAGTATGCTGACAGACAAAGGATGATGAGCTTCTTGAAGCTGTATGGATTCTCCGGAAGGAGGCTTGGTCCAATGTCTCTATCCACTATGGATGAGCACATTAGAGTGATCAAGCAAAAGATTAAGAAGGGAGAGCTTATGGACTTGCATTCTCCACTAAGCCAAGCTCCTCCTGAAGTTAAGGTTAAGGTTGAACCACAAACAACACAACTTGGACCTTTAGCTGCTTCACAACCCACTTCATCTTTTGATCCAAAGCAGGGTTCTACTCCTTTTCCTTCTGAACCTATGTGGGAAGAGGACTCAACTAAGAGAAGTACAACAGAACAACCTGGTACTCAAGACCAGCCCTCTCAGTTAAACACTTTAAAGAGGAAGAAGAGGATGGCCATAAAAAGTATCTAAGAAGACAAAGGCATCCACTTCCAGACCTCAGGATGAGTCAGAACATCCTTAGGAAGTGCAACAAGAGGATGATCAACCAACTCCTACTCTAGTACAACCTCTTGTAGGTGGAAGACCCATCCTGTCTTGGACTTTTTCTGCTAATCCAAACAGATGGTATGTCATCATAGATTAAGGTGGTCAAGATGTTTACTTCTGGCAAGACATACTTGATCTACCTCTACATGCTCTCCATGACATGAGAAGATACTATGAAAGTCTGAGGGATCCTAACCAGATGATGAAGAAAGGAATGTCCTTGATCCTAATGAGGATAATCAACTGAAGAACAATCTTCTCAATTTTGGTAGCATCAGCCTAGGGGGAGTCTATAAGGTTTATATAGAGGCTGATGCAATCAAAGCAACCAAATAGCTTCCTGCATGCATGCACCAAGCACCAAGTAGAACTGCTACAAAATTTTTATACTTTGCATGAGAATTATGCTAAGTATAAAATCTTCCGAAGCTAAAATTTCCTGCGGAAGCTTTATACTCAACACAAGAATAACTCCAAGTATAAAAGCTTTCGAATGAAAAAGACCAAATCTTCCGAAGCCAAATATGAAGTCTTCCGAAGCTTTAAAAATAAAGTCTTCCGAAGCTTCAAAGACAAAGTCTTTCGAAGCCAAATGAAATGAAGACTTATTTCTTCCGAAGACAGAGATCAACATGCTTTCTGTAATGAACTTTTGCATAAAGCTGCCTAACTTTCCGCTGTAACTCTGAAGACTCACCTATTTGCACGAGTTGGTGAAAAGGTCCATGCTTTTGCAACTGTACATTGAGGTATTAGGTCTGCAACTTTCTACTTTATGTACTTTTATCCTTTTTGTAATATAATAGGACGTGAGCTATGGCATGTCATAGTCACTAGTCAAAAGGCAATCTGCCTTTTGACTCTATATTGATTTTATTGTCTTTCAGTGTTCCAACTGGCTTTTTAAGTATTACCGGTTGTAGGATGTAGTATAAAGTATCTCAATGCCTTATAACTTATTTTCATGCATTGTAAATCTTGTAAGAGAACTTGAGATTTATATACATCATCCTTGAAAAACTTATATATATTGTTCGTAAGTTCTGTCTCTTTACTTACTTGTGTTCTTTGCATCCTGCTCTTTAAACCCAGTTCCTTATTTGATCTGTTAAGTGCTCTAACACTCTCCTTATTGTAAGACTGGTTGTGTTGACCATCCATTAACCAATCCTGCAGTTCACCATCATGATTGAATTCTCTTGTTGTAGTTCTTGCAGCTCTTGAATCCTTTGCACTTTTGATTAGTACAATGATATTCTTCTTTCCCGAGGATTCTTGAGTTCTACCTGCCTTCACAACTATGACTTCTTCTTTAACATTTTATGGGAACAACACCACCTTCTTTGTCATAAAAAATCTGGCCTTTGATTTTTGTGATTCAACTTCAATTTCTTCTTCAGTACTCCTAGGTCTCTTACCTTTGTCAGAGGTAAAGACTTTAGTAAGTCTGACTGCCAAAGGTCTGAGAGTTACACCTAATGCTTCACCAACTATCTTAGTATCATAGGCAGTTATCGGATCTCTTTCAGCATCATTAGTGACTTCTAGGCCCTCAGTTTCCACATTCACCTCAGAGGTAACCGGGGTTTCAGTTACAACCTCCGGTTGACCAAATATCACCTCAGCTAATTTTTTGAGTTAAGACTTAGGTGTGTCCTTAGGTTGTTTATGAAGTTAAGATAGTTAAGCTTCAAAAGTCACCCCATGTCTTTCCATTTCTTCCTCCATGGCCTGGGTCCCTCTTATGTAAACCACCAATTTATCTAAGGATTCATCTGCCGAATGAGTCTCTTGTCTGGTACTTTTAGCAGTTGAGTCAGTACCTGATTTGTTAAGTACTTTATTAACTTTTAGAATCCATTTCAAAAGTGGTGCTTCTTCTTCAGCAGATGTCTATGAGGGTGTTCCATAATATCATAATCCGAAACCGAATTCGAAATATCCGAAATTCCAAAATTTGGATATATGAAATTTCGGATATCTAAAAATTTGAATATCTAAAAATTCAGATTCGGATTCGGATAGTGATTTTAAGAATTTTGGATATTTCGAATATCTGAAATATCTTAAATATCCAATATATTTTTATAAAAATTAAAAATATTAAATATTAATTAAATATTTAAGATATTTTTAGATATTTTGTATATTTTAATAAAATCTTCGGATATCCAGGATAATCTTTAATAAAAATTATTATTTTTTATAAAATTTATTAGATAATACAATTTTTTTGAATTCGGATATCCAAACAGATATCCGAATCCGAATTCAGATAGTGAAATTCACTATCCGAAATTTTCGGGTATCTTAATTTTAGATATATTAATAAAAATTTCGGGTACCTTGGGAGAGGCTTGGAGTGCTAGCACCAGCTCTCTCTTACATCATTCCTTATAGGTTCTCTTTCTTTTTAGAGAGAGTTGTGACGAAGTGCTGGATATTTTCACCATGGCCAATTTCTTTTTCCCAAGTTGAACCTTTTAGTTCATCATATTCATCACCCTTCTAGATTTCATCCCCTTCTCCTCCAAGTTATCATGGCCATATCTATCAAGAAGCTCATTCAATTTGGCCTTAGCTTCCGATAAAGGCTCATATTAATCAATCCATTTGGAGGAGAAAGAGATTGGTTGTGCAACATGTATAACTTAAGTAGCCAATCTATGGAGAATGTCATCAGCTTCTTTAGGCTCATCTTCCTACTTTTTCGTAGCATTATCTGAGATTCCAGATGACACTAGGCGTGGAGAGAAAGGCACATCCAAGGTTCTTATGTTGCTGAGAGTTGAAGACTAAGATTGATTGATTGATTGATTGTTGAAGGTCAATGGTCTCATGAATTTGCTCCACTTTATGCTCAAGATCCATTGCCTTTGCAGCAGCTTGTTGAAGAGTTGTGGGTTGTTCTATTATAATGGCAAAGGAATAATTGCTATTCCTTAATAATTAGGTCACAGACCTCAACGCCTATGGGTTCAAGTGATGCGTTGATGTTATAGTTCAAATGGAATTCTAAGGTTTAAGATTGAACGGCCATTGAAAGTTGGTTGATTTTGGTAGGACTTTGAGAGATTAAAGGCTCAAGGGTTTGATTGAAGATCACAATGGTGGAAAACCTTTGATTTTAGTAGTTATGGATAATATATAAAAATATGAATTTTAAAATGTTTTACCACCGTAACTGTAAAATCGACGACGTGAGATGATATAATAGTCTTTTCAGGTAACTTCTCCAGCGCCACTACATATCAGAAGATGAAAGTTGGACTTACCGTCAAAAGCATGTGCTGAATTTACCCTATCTGCCGAATCTTCCCATTCGGTAGATACTCACTTTGCCCAGTTGTCTGCTGACTTGCATAATTCGGTAGATACCCAGATATCTGCTGATATTCAACAGATACCTATTTATCCGCTGACTTGTAATTTTCAGCAGATCCACAGTTTTACCCGTCTTACCAAGAAAAGCATTTCTTTACATAATTTTTAGATATTATTAATTTAAATCATTTAGTTATTCAAAGTTTATCATCCCAAGCAAAAATGAGATATTTAAATCTTGATTAAGCATCCCATTATCAAAATTTGCATATTGTTAATTTGCATGGACCTTAATTAATTTAATGATTTTATTTTTTGCATAATCTTTAACAAAAAAAATACTTGATGCCCATGTGCTTTGTCTTTGAATACTGAACAAGATTGTTGGTTATTGAGATGGCACTGTTGTCAATGTGAATTGGAGTGTTAATGAATGTTACTCCATAATCTCTAAGTTGAGTTTGGATCCATAGCACTTGAGCAAAACAATGTGATGCAATAATGTATTCTGCTTCAGCAGTTGATGTGGGGACACATGTTTGCTTCTTGTATTGCCATGAAACCATTCTTCCTCCTAGAAATTGGCATCCTCCGGAGGTAGACCTTTTGTTGATGTTGCATCCTCCATAGTCACTATCTGTATATCCATAGAGATTGAAGTCAACATTCTTAGGATACCATAATCCCAACTTTGGTTCCTCTTTGAGATACTTCAGAATTCTCTTGGTAGCCATTAGATATGGCACCTTAGGAGCAACTTGGAATCTTGAACACAGGCATGTTGCAGACATGATGTCTTGTGTGTTAGCTGTAATATACATGAGAGATTCAATACATAGAATACTTTCTAACATAAAATACATTCATCCCTAACATAACTATGCTCGTCTTGAACACAGCCAGGTAACTCCACATCTGTGGCAAGCTATCATTCTTTATTTCATCCCTCATTTACTTGTCAAGCTAAAATACATACAAAAGTAAGTGTTGCTGAGTGACTTCTAATTTTAAAACTTCAAAGAATTTTTTAGCATACTAGTCATAACCTTTACTTTAAATCTAAAATGTTTTATGTATTTGGTATCTTTATCATCATACATACTTTCATACATATTCATACTTTATACTATACTCTATCTGTTAGGACAGTTTACGTACGGAGTACTAACGGATTCTGCGTGAGACCAGATCAAATAGCGTGGAATTCTATTTGATTAGTGATCCAATTAGTGAGAATGAACAACCTGATCGATCTAACGATTAAACAAACATTAAGAACGAGTTGGAATCGATCAGGAATGAACTATGAACTTGGATGGACGAACTGACGCTCTGGATGGCTAGGGTATGATAGTATTCGAAGTGTTATGTTTTTCCACGAATTATGTGGTATTTATAGGTTTTCAGTGTCCATTTGTACGACTGAACCATTAGCATGGCTCAGTCTTTTGACTGACTCATGCGTTTGACTCATACAGACGACTGAAGGTTCAGTCGTGCGACTGAGTCAATCTTATGTCTCAGTCATACGACTGATCCAGTCTCCTGGTTCAGTCGTGCGACCGGTCCATAAGTATGGCTCATTCGTGCGTATGGTCCATTAGCATGAATAACCACCCGACTAAGTTGAACACATTTCTGAATCATTATTGACTCAGAACTATGAACAACAACCTCAAACCTATATATAATGTTCATAAATATGAGTAATACCAATTACAATAAGAATATAATATAAACAAAGACAATTAAACATCAAAATGCATATCATATTTCATTAAGTACTTGCATTACATATGTGTAAGAAATGAAAGACATTTACATTGAAGTACATAAACTAGGAACAATGTATCAACAAACTCCCCCTTGGTCCTAGTTTATCCTATTGTCTAACATTCTTCACATGCTCTTGGAATTTCTTGTACTTCTCCTCCTTGGTGACTCCTGCGTGTATCTCAAAAGCAAAGCACAGTCTTATAACGTGTTGGAACTAGAGAGATTGTACAATATCTTGTGTGTCATAGAATAGTGGCCACTTTTACAATGTATAAACATCATCAGCAGACAAGTTAGTGAGCCACATTGGGTCAAATACCATGATCGTCTCTATCTTACCGTCTCTGTTCAAAACTATGACTGCTTCCCCCGTCCTCCAGTCATAATACCACCATTTGAAGTGTGGAGTGAAGTCCTAAGGAATCTCCCATAAAGGGATCATAGACATCGTGCGTGGGGGACTCCACTTTAGCACCACCTTAGGCTTCCCACTGATAGGGTCAACTTCAGTCTTATGAATGAACCTCTTAGGTTATTGAGGTCTAAAGTTTACCCATCTGTTGTGGTATTCTTTCTTTAACGCCATCTCAAACCAGCCCGACATCTTCCTCGGGTTGGCATATAAGAGATCTAAACAGGCCAACCTGTTTAGCTCAAAACCAGGGTGAGTCTTCAGATCATGTGGATATCTGAAGTACTCAATTCCCTTCTCCCGCTTCATAGCATACACATCTAGATCTTCAAAATAAGCCCAACAATGATCTTGCCTGATACTTTCTGATGCCTCTTAACCTTGTACAATATGGTGTAGGCGTTTTGCATTTTAGGTTCATGTTGTGCTTTCATCTCTGACCAACAAGCTGCCCATTCAACCTTCTTTAAATCAACATCAGCATCTATGGCTTGGGCTTTACCTTTATCCTTTTCCTTTTCCTTCTCTTTCTCATCGAGTGTGCCAAAAGTATCACTGCCAAATATTTCACCCAATTCGGGGATAACATTACCCTCAGGGTCAGTGTACGCTGGATAATAATCTGATGTGACATCTTTGATCTCTATCTCATCCACACCTTGTAGCTCTTCGTCACTAACAACGTCAACTTCCAGAGCATCTTTGACAAGCTAGTCAGGATTTAGTCTGAACATATCGGCGAGCTGCTCGTCAGTCAAGTCGTGGATGATTTCTCCCTTCTCTGGAGTGTAACTCACAGACAGTCTTACTATCCCTTGCAAATCAAGAATCATAGTGAGTTGAGTCTTGATTTGCTGAAGGGGAGCAATATCATAATCATCGG
>BJCN01176187.1:0-15654 GCA_018326445.1 Flaveria brownii
GGTTTGAGATTTACCTTAATGGTGTAGACCCGAACTTGTGGATTGCTATTGAAACTGATTATTCTACAACGATTAGAGAAAATGGTGTTAAGATGACTTTGAGTGGGATAATGATGTGCAAAAGGTTGCACACAATGCTGAGAAGAAAGCATATGCTTTACTGACACGGTCAATTCCAAAAGACATTTTTCATCAATTTTCTGAACATAAACAGTCCAAGAAGTTGTGGTTAGCTTTAGAAAAGCGATACGATGGTAATGCCACTTTAAAGGCACTGAAGGCCAAAGACCTCAAGAAAGAATTTGACAACTTCTCATCCATTGGAAATGAATGCTTGGATGAAATTACTGACAGATTTTATCATCTTATGAGTGAGTTGCACACAGATGGGGTAACTACATCAATGGAGGAGAAAGTTGCAAGCTTTGCTGATGGATTGCTAGATAAATGGGATCCCTTTGTGTCTAATCTGAGATAGAAAAATACTCTAGCCACTCTAGACATCAATGATTTTATATTGAAGCTGAGGAAGGAGGAGCCGAGGCTAAAATACAAGTCCAAGAAGGGGTCATATACGCGGAATCCATCATTGTATAACGTCGTTCCCATACCAGATTCATTAGGAGCACCTCTTCAAACAACGTTTGTATCCAACATGCCTGGAACTTCTCAGAGTGGGTCATCTGGAAGTGAAATGTCAGGATCATCTAGAGCTCAATACATTATCATAGAAGCAAATCTAATAAAGCTAAAGACTGAGAATCTGGGAAATGTTACTGTTGAAGTAGCCAAGGAATGTATGGATCTTCTTGCTGCTGTTGTGCACTCTTATGATGGATTAGTTGCTAGAAAAATTGGAAATTTTTATTTTGCTGATGAAGACTATGAACAGGTTGACGAGGCTGAATTGGAAAGAATGGACATAATGTGGGCTCTGGATAGTGCAGTTAGAAGAGAAAAGAAGTTTATGAAAAAGACTAGACAAAACCTGATTGTTACCAAAGACACAACTTTTGGTTTTGATAAAACAAAAGTCACATGCTTCAATTGTGGTGAAAAGGGACACTTCAAACGAGAGTGTGTGAAACCAAAGAAGACTGGAAAACGGTAACCCTTTCACATCAAACAACCATCAGGACATGGAACAAAAAGTGACTTCAACCAGTCAAGATTCCGAAGCTATGGTTGCTCAAGAAGATGAAGGATAGGACTGAACATTTCGGTTTATTTCTGGTTGTAAAGTAAATATGTCTTTGGTGGAAGATCTTAATGGTGATTCAGCAAGTGAAGGAGACAACATAGATGATAATGCCAATTTAGACATTGACGAAGCTATAGATGTAGTGGAATACTTGGTTGAAGACGAACTGGCTGCTGCTAGCACAGAATCTCAAATTAACGAGGAATCTTAGTTTGCTTTCATGGCTGACACCTTCGGCACGTCATAGGTAGAATTCAAAGATGAACGTTTTGATAAACATGCCTATGAAGAATGTAATAAATTTAGTAAAAGCATAGATTCAAACTTTGTTAGATTATTAGATCACAATGACAGTTTAGTAAATGATTTAAAACTATGCACTGAAGCTAACAGGGTGTTAAAGCAAAACAAGAGCTGTTAGAAAAGATTGGTCTGTTAGGAAAGCAACTTAGGGAAACTGAGGTCGTTGCCTTTAATCAAACAAATGATATTAAATTATATCTAACAACATAGTTGAAATTGAGTCTTTAAATAAGAAACTTCATAGTCTTGCTAGTTCCTATCACATTTTTAAGAACTTGGTTAAAGAAAGAAATGGGGGGAAGGGATTGGTTATCAGGTTGTGCCACCACCACACACGATCCTTTTAAACACAAAATGTCGACCCATAAATAATTACCCAATAAAGGATCATATGGTGACAACACTTCTAGTCAGTGATCCAGATACCACAGTTAAACCTGTGCCACCGGTTACTGATAAGAAAGCAACTACATCAGGTATAAAAGATAAGGTTGTCATTGAAGATTCGGATGAAGATGGTGAAAATGCTACTCTTGGGTTGGGTTCAAAAGTTTCTCTTTCAAAACCTAAAATTTCAGAATCAACTCATTCTAAAACTGTTCATCATCAAAATCTCAACAAAATGAAAGGAAATAGTAATCAAAATGTGAAAAAAATTAAGTTTGTCAAAGAAGTGAGAAACCTAAAGTTGAGAAGAAAGATACCAATCCTAGACCATACTCCCCACCACACAAAAGATCTCCCAGTCCAGTAGAACGGAGATCCTGTTATAGATGTGGACAACGAGGACATATATCTCCAAATTGTCCCTACTATCAAACAACAAGATGAAGGGTTGAACTTTATCAAGATAATAAACCAAGGTTTAATAAAACAAGATCAAATACCCTTTCAAAACACTACAGGCAACACAAACAAGCCACTGGGAAAGCTATGATGACTGAGGTAAAAAAAAGTTGATGAAAGCAAACCACGGGTTCAAACAATCAACAAGTCATCTATTTATCATAAACAGTCCTTACACAAGACTTGTTTGTGGAAAGCCAAATCATCAGTTGTGTCTGAGAATGAGGATAAGATAAAGAATGTTGTCTCTCCAAAATAATAACGACAGTGGGTAGAGTTTGTTATGTGTGACGCCTCTGGCAAAACCTAAGCCCGTAAAGGCTTGGGTCCAACTACTAAACTAATCATTTTTGTTTTTGTGCAGGTTGTCCGCTATAGCGCTATCACTAACACCTGAATTATTAATAGTGGGTCATCCACGCACATGACCAGGAATTTGTCTCTCCTTTTCAATGTCAAGCAAATCAAAAGGGGATATGAATCTTTTGCTAGAAATAAAGGAGGCTCAAGGTGATGTAGGAAATAGGAAGGTCAATTTTGATAAAGTAAATTACGTTCAACAACTGGAGAACAATTTACTTTCAGTTTCTCAAATCTGCGAATAAGAGATTTAGAGTGATGTTCGATGATAAGAAATGCTACATATTAAAGAAGGAATATGTTATCCTTGAGGAGTAAATCTTAATGTCCGCTTCAAGATATAATGATCTAGAGTGATGTTCGATGATAAGCCAGCTACATAGTGTTTCTTATCAAAAGCCACAGAGAAAGAGTCCATCTCTTGGCACAGGAGAATGGGACATATCAATCCACGAAAGATGAATCATTTGGTTCAAAATAATTTGGTTGAAGGAGTTACGGTTAAAAAACTTCAGCTTCCAGATTTCTGCATATCATGCAAGAAAGGGAAACAGACAAAGAAATCTCATAAATCAAAGAAAGTTCATTCAATTAAGATACCACTAGAGCTCCTGCACATGGACCTATTTGGCCTCGTTAGTACTAAAAGCATTGGTGGGGACTGGTACTGTTTTATGGTCACAAGTGATTATTCAAGATTTTCATGGGTAACGTTTCTTCAGTCAAGATCAGAGACATTTGAGTCATTCAAGGTATTAGTCACCACACTGGAGTCTCCGTATAAGTTGAAAGTAAGGAAGATTCATTTAGATAATGGCACAGAATTCAAGAATCAGTGGATGGATGCCTTTTGTAGAAAGAAGGGGATTGTACATCAATTCTCATCCGCTTATACTCCACAGATGAACGGAGTTGCTAAACGCAAAAATCGAAGCTTGATTGAAACTGCGAGGACTATGTTGGCAGATTCGAAGCTGCCTGTTCAATTCTGGAGTGAAGTGGTTACAAATGCATGCTGCACTCTAAATCGAGTACTGCTGGTCAAAAACATAAACCGAATTTGGAGTATCTCGAACCGTTTGGAGCTCCTTGCATGTTGCTGAAGAAAACTTAGACTGGAAAGTTTAGTGAAAAAGCAGATGAGGGCATCTTTCTTGGATACAATATACCTAACAAACGGGTTTACAACAACTCGACAGCTCAAGTTGAAGTGTGGTGCAACGTTGATGTTCAAAGATACACCACCCCCTTGCTGGAAAAGGTCCATCATTTTTCTTTGATTATGATGGATTTTTTAAATCATTCAATCTTCCTCCTGAATATTCCGATGATGAGATAGCTGCTCAAATGATGTATGACGTTCTGAACACTCCAAATCTGGACTCCATCACTACATATCCAATTAATGTTACTTTTGGGTCTTCAGGGACATATGTAGAAGTAAGTGATCACTCCTCAGACGACAAGGAAGCTATAAATGAAAATACAAGCAATGAGGAGCACGTCAGCCTGGGTGAAAGTACAACAATAGTTGAAAATGATTTGGTTGAATCCTCTGGGGCAAGTCAACAAACAGTCACAGATAATGAATCAGTGATCACAAATTTGGAAAATGAAATGATTGTTCCCTCAACTCCTGTGACAAGGATTAGTGTGAATCATCTCCAGGAAAACATCATCGGGGATCTTCTCTCTAGGGGACAGACAAGAAATCAACTATACACTGCTGACTACACAGCTGTAATGGAAAAGGGATATGTGCATGATAACGCATATAAATGTTTTGGTTCTCAAGTTGAGCCCAAGTATTTAAGTAATGCCTTGAAATATGAGGCATGGATTAATGTGATGCAAGAATAACTTCAACAGTTTAAGAAGCTAGGCGTTTGGACACTAGTGGACAGGCCGAAGGGTGCCAAGGTTATTGGAACAAAATGGGTTCTTCACTGCAAGAAATATAACCAGGGAGTCATTATCAGAAACAAAGCACGATTAGTGGTTCAAGGATTCAGACAAGTCAAAGGTGTGGATTGCAATGAAGTTATTGCACCAGTGCCTAGGATGGAAGCAATCAGGATCCACCTAGCTTATGCATCCTATATGAAGATCAAGGTTTACCAATTGGATGTGAAAAGTGCATTTCTATATGGTGATATCTGTGAGATTGTATACGTCGGTCAACCTGGAAGATTCTAAGATCCTTATCATCGGGACAAGGTCTATAAATTAGACAAGGCTTTGTATGGACTGCATCAAGCCCCTTGAGCCTGATACGAGAAAATCTACACACATCTACTGAACCATGGTTTTCGTAGGGGAGTAATTGATTGCACATTGTTCATAAAAGAAAAGGATAGTGATTTACTGATGGTTCAAATATATGTGGACGACATAATCTTCGGTTTTAGAAATGAATATTTATGTAAAGAATTTGAAGCTGTGATGAAACCTGAATTTGAAATGAGTTCCATAGGAGAAATGAAGTTCTTTCTGGGATTACAGGTGGATTAGACACCTACCGACATCTTTCTGCATCAGACTATGTATGTTGGAGACATTCTAAGTCGGTTTGACATGGAGAATGTCATTGTTGCCGGGACCCCTCTTGCCACGAACCACGATGTGGCACCTGTTGAAAATGGGGATTTGGCTGATGCCACCATGTATCGTGGAAAGATTGGATCTCTAATGTATCTCACGACTTCTCATCCTGATATCATGTATGCCATGTGTCTTTGCTCCAGATATCAGTCAAAACCAAAAGTATATCATCTCATTAGGGTGAAGCAGATTTTTTGTTATCTGAAGGGTAATCTAACACTCGGGTTGTGGTATCCTCATGATGATGACTTTGAACTTACTATGTTTAGTGACTCAGACTATGGAGGTTGTAAGATGAACTACAAGTCAACATCTGCGGGGTGTGAGTTTTTTGGAAGGCGGTTAGTCACATGGCAATGCAAGAAGCAGACTTTAGTTGCTCTGTCTACATGTGAGGCTGAATAAGTTGTTGCTGCAAGCTGCTATTCTCAAATCATTTTGATTCAACAGCAAATGCGGGACTACGGTTTGCAATTTACTAACACTCCTATTTTTGTTGATAATTCTGCTACCATAGCTGTCACTAAAAATCCAGTACAACGTCCTAAAACTAAACATATCGGAATAAAGTATCACTTCATACGTGACTGTTTTGAAAAACGTTTAATCGATGTGATTAAAATTAACATGGATTTTTAGTGCGCCGACCTCTATACAAAACCATTTGAAAAACCAAGATTTTATTATATATTAGACGCTAACGTCATCAAAATGAAATAAGATGTGATTCCGGAGGAATCGAGTTAGTGGTCCGCCAAAGCGTCTTCAGTTTTAGAATTTTTAATTTTATTTTTCATTTCTTAAATGTTACGTCTAATCTATTATTTTTCATGCTTTTAAATTTTTAAAATCATAAAAATATTTTCTGTTTTTAAAAATTTATGGGGAGAATTACCAAAACAAAAAAGGGGGGGGGGAAGGGCAGGTAAGCTGATAGGCAAAGACAACAAATCTGACAAAGCAATTCAATGCTATGAAAAATGATTGTACACAAGCATCGAATTATTTGGTACACCAAAAAGATTTTCCTTTTTCTATTTTTCTGATAAATTTAAAATCACAGAATATTATAAATCGGAGATGTCAAAGCATAACAAGTTGGAAAAATGATAGCAAGCTAGCCTGTTTTCATGGTTACATGGAGAAAATAGATCTAGGGGGTTGCTAGTCTATTATACGATGTGTCGGTAGATTCAACACAATAAAGTAGTAAATATCATTGGTGATTCACATAAATTAAATCAATCAACAAGTTGTGGGTTCCCATTGTGTCCCTGGTCTGCACAATCAATCAGGTTCCAATAAGGGGTGAGCAAGAAATGAAAGCCATGAATGTGTGCAAACGACCTAAAATAGAGCAATGAATATGACAAATGTCATAAAGCATCAAAATAAGAACTAAATGTAATCAAGTTGATGACAAATGTCATTGCTGCATTAAAAATCAAATCGTATTGCTCTAATGATAAGATAGGTCTTGTGCCTCTTTGCTGTGTGATGGCACCAACCTGAGGCTTGGTATAACCTACATGTTCTAAGAATTAATTGTTTTTTGCGCCTGTCTGCTGTGCGATGGCACTGACCTGAGGCATTGCATCTCTTTGAAAGCTCTTAGAACAGTCTCTTCTTGACCACCAGACCGCTAAAAAATCTCCTTTAGAAGATTGATTACCATATACTAGTGGAATCCACAAATACTTGTCGATCTAATTCACCTAAAAAACACTGATGTATGTCAAAAATGTATGTGTGGATTTAAGTGGACAAACATACTGATAATCGTTGTGGCTGCATCTCTTGATGTTCAAAATCAAAGTATGCTACAAAACTGTTCCAGCATGATTTCCTGATAGTGCTTTTAATTCACATTACACTAATGATGATGGAGAAGTCTTACCTGATTTAGGTGAGATGTTTGACAGTGAAACCTTCGACAAGGTAAGTAAGAAGGTCACTGAGAAAGAATCGACTGAGAAGATAGCTCAAGTTGATGATGCCGATGTGGAGCAGAGAAAAGCTGAGTGGAATGCATGTCTGGCTGAGATGAGAAACCAACATGAACCTCCAAAGCAAAATGCCTACACGAATTTGTATAAAGTTAGAAGGCATCAGAAGGTGACAGGGAAAATAATTAGTTGGGCTTATTTTGAGCACTTAAACGTTTATGCTATCAAAAGAGAGAAGGGGATCGAGTACTAAAAACGTCCTCATGATCTGAAGACTCTTCCGGGTTCGAGCTAAAGAGACTAGCATGTCTAACTCTACTTTATGCACACTCTCAACAGATTTCAAGATGGTTTGAAAGGGCCATAAAGAAAGAGTATCACATGAAGTGGGGTGAACTTCAAACCTTAACAACCGAGGAGGTTCGTGAGCAAAACTGAAGTTGATCCCATTTCCGGAAAACCGAAGGTAGTTCTGAAGTGGAGACCTCCCAGGACTATGACAAATATTCCATTGAGGAAAACGCCATAGGAAATCACGCCTCACTTCAAATGGTGGTATTTTGACTGGAGGACAGGTGAAGCCATTATTGTACTAAATCAGAAAGGAAAGATTGAGACGATCAGGGTGTCTAACCTGATATGGCTTACAAACTTGTCTGAGGATGATGTCTACATGTTATACAAGTGGCCACTATTCTATGATACTCTGGATATTATGCAAGCTTTACAATTCTAGCATGTGATCAGGCTGTGCTTTGCATTTGAGATCCATGCTGGTGTTACAACTGAAGACAAGTTCAAGACCTTTGCTGAATTTTTGAAGAATGTAGACGATAGAGTGAACTAGGTCCAAGGGGGAGTTTGTTGATACACGATGTCCCAAGTTCATTGTACTTAAATGTTTATATCTTTCATTCTTACATATATGTAATACAAGGGTAGTTTAGTAATATGATATGTGTTTGAATGTCTATCCACTATTGAATGTGTCTTATTCTTATACCATTTATAAATACACACTTCAATGATAATTATATATGGGTTTGTAGTAGTTATTCATAGTTTTGAGTTAATAATAATTAAGGAATGTGTTTGACTTAGTCTTATGGTTATTCATGCTAATGGACCATGCTTATGGACCAGTCACAGGACTGGACAAGGTGATTGGCTCAGTCGCACGACTGAGTCATTCGACTGGCTCAGTCGCACGATTGAACCAATCGTATAGTTCAGTCGTGCGTATGAATGAATCGTATGGCTCAGTCGGACGACTGAACCATGCTAATGGCTCAGTCGGATGACTAAACCATGCTAATGGCTCAGTCGTATGACTGCACACTACAACCTATAAATACCATGTAATTCGTGGAAAAACGTAATGCTTGAAATTAATTCATACCCTAGCCATCCAGAGAGCTCTATCACGTCCATCCAAGTTCGTAGTTCGTCCCAGATTATTTTCTACCCATTCTTAACATTGTTCTATCATTAGATTGATCCGGGTTTACGTTCTCACTGATTGGATCGCCAATTAAATAGGATTTCGCATAATTTGATTAGGTTTCACATTGAATCAGTTAGTACTCCGTACATACATTGTCCTAACAAAAACTGGCTGGGATGCTACTTCTCTAAGGAATTATCAGCTATTGCAAGCATTATAGCTAGAAGACCATTTAACTTTGCTGCTCAAGCATAAAATGGAATGCTCTACAACTTGACTAAGTTGACGAACAAATTCTTGATGTCTCCAAGATTACTTCAGATGATTATTGATGATCTCCTAGAAGACATTCCAAGAAAAAATGCAATTTTGCAACCTGTTCATTTCAATGAACATGTATTTAACAGAATTAAGTCAAGCCTCTATCATGGAGATGAGGTTCCTGTTCCACCTCATATGATAGAACATGAGTTTCCAGTTCCTGATGGTTCTGTGCCAGGGAGAACCAAGCATGATGTTTCAAAACATTATTCATTAACAACCAATTGTTGGAGCATATATTGTCATATATAGTGTGTCCGTCACTTGACAAATAGTCTAGGCTTAATGTATTACACCTGATATGTTGTAAACACATGAAACTGGGTGATTCGTTGGAGCATATGTGAATGAGACTTAGTCGTACGACTGAGCCATGCTAATGGACTAGTCATGTGACTGAGAGATACGATTGGGGCATTCGTAAGAATAAACCATAAGAATGGTCCAGTCGTACGATTGAACCATACGCATGGTCCAGTCGTACGATTGAACCATACGCATGGTCCACTCGCACGAATGGGCCCAATTGCATCTGATATGGGCCGAGGCCTATATATGCCAGTTTCAATGTGTAGAGAGATAGGGATTTGAGAAGGTTTTGTGCCCGGGGCCTAGGTGCTGCCAGATGAGAGAGGAGATCATGCTCGATCTCCCCTTGCTAAAAGTCTTGATTCTTAAGTTGTAACGAGCTTAAAATCGTTTGGTTTTATCTATGAAATCATTCGATTATTGTTCGTACTATTGTTTGTCTTTTCGTTTATCACCTTCCGTCAAGAACACACTCGGATGTTTACCGATCCAGCGACTTCACAGAGTTAATTAACATAATGATATATCAACAACAACAATAACAACAACAACAACAACAATAACAACAACAACAACAACAACAATACTAATAATAATAAATTAAAAAAATAAAACAAAAATAATTAATAATAAAAAATTGAAATTTTGACAGTTTCGTTGCCACCGAAACTATATTTCGTAGGAGCGAAAGTATAGATTTGCAGGAGCGAAAGTGCAGATTCGCTGTGACCAGGACATAAAATCATGTGCTCGATCGAATCTATAGTTTCGCTGAAACTATCCTGGCGAAACTATCAAGTACGCACGGACAGCATAACATGACAATTTCGCCCGGGATTAAGGAACTTTCTTTCAGTTTCGTAGGAGCATCCACAGTTTCGCTAAATAAATCTGCGAAACCATTGACTCAGCGAACCAATCAAAACCAAAATGCAACAGTTAAAAACACGATTAGCTATGTGGAATGGGTTCGAAACACCCACCTATGAACACAAAAAACCTCAATCATAACGGAAAAACAGTAGAAGGCAATAATCACGTCAGAGCACTCCTGAACTAGGTTTTAGTTTAGTCACATCATTATGAGAAACTGAACCCTTACTTTTCTTTATATAAAACCTACTTTCGCTGGCAGCGAAACTATTATTTCGTCCGGCATGGCATTTCAAACCAAGTTTCCCAATGGTAAGCGAATGTGCAGGCGAATTTATAGATTCGCTAAGCGAAACTGCCAGCGAAACTCAATTTCGCTTGAACCAAATTTTTTATTATTATTTTTTTAAATTTCAAGGGTTTTTTTATTAACATAAGCTTTCGAGAAAAAATTCATTACTCCACAAAAACATCTAAGAAAATAATAAATAAATAAATAAGATAAAATAAAGAATAATAAAAATAGGATATAATCACTTCTTTTTCAAGAAGTTTTCAAGAAAGTAATTAATTTGTGGGTTCGTTGATATGGGATCATTGATATGTTTGTCCTTTTAAACTCAAGTCTTATCTTTTCAACAAGTAATCTGCATCTGTGATTATCATGTGTTGGATTAATTAAAGAAACTCAAATGATTTGGTCCCCCTCAGATATTTTGGCAAAGAACTTATCCTGTTCTCGTGGGTTATTGAGTAATATGATTAACTCTGCTTGATTTTCTTTTGAGATTTTAATAATGATCTTAACTTAAGAATCACGGTGCCTTTATTTTGGTGAACCAATGATTAGAGCTCAAGATCTATAACCACGTATAACAGAGGAAATGATTGTCTAAACTTACTAATGAAAGCATCAGGTCAATATTCACATATAACAGAGAAGATCATCAGATTGTACTGATGAGAGCTCCAGGTCTATACTCACATATAATAGAAGAGATCATCACTCCAGCTCAATGTTCACACATAGCAAAGTAGGTAAGCACAATATTTATCACAAGAGTTATTCTAGAAGAACTTATTGTGCTAACTATAAGCATTATTCAGGATTTAGGAATAAGGAAAACTAATAGAGATTTGAAACTCTCAACGTGTTTTTAACAAGGACTTATAACTTTGTGCAGGCCAAAATGTCAAGAAGATAATCCTTATCATCGAGTTTTCTTAATTTTAGTTTAGTTTGTGATCACTGTTTACTTCGTTTTAGGGCTGAGCCTATCATGCATATCCCAACACAATACTGTTGACCTCCTTCAAACTTCTTATTCAGGGGTTCCTGAAAAGGGAAAATTAAAAAACTTAAGAACTTAATCTTCATTCTCCCCCGTAATTTCTTTTTGACTACTATATAAGAGAACTTTTTACCTTTTGCTAAAGAGCAAAGAAGTAAAGAAATATGGGGCATCGAGGTTTATCAGAAAGTGTTTATTAAGAATAGAAAATGAATGAAAGAGTTATGTACAATTTTTACACGATTTGTTACAAAAAGACTTTTCAAAAAGATACTATAAACAATATTGAAATCAATTCATAAAAACGAGATTTATAAAATGTTTTAGTGAAAAGATCTGCCTTCTGATTCTTTGTATGAATTGGAATAATATCAATAAAATCCTTTTCTTGAGCATCCTGGTTTGCATGAATCCTTGTTTCAATGTGCTTAGTACGAGTACGATGAATGGGATTTTTTGCAATTCCAATACAAGCTTCATTATCACAAAAGAGTGGTGTGTGAAGAAAATTGATTCCATAATCCATCATCTGATGTTATATCCAAAGCACTTGATAGTAACAACTTGATGCAGCAACATATTCAGCCTCTCCTGTAGATAAAGATGTTGTTTGCTTCTTGCTTTTCCATGAAACAAGACAATCCCCAAGATATTGACATCCTCCAATGACTAATTTCCTGTTGACCCTGCAATCACCATGATCATTGTTAGAATAAGCATGTAAATCAAAGTTTTCTCCTTTTGGAAACCAAAGACCCAAACGAGAGGAACCCTTTAAGTAACAAACAATGCGTTTAACAACTTTTTCATGTGATTCTTTTCGGTTGTCTTGAAAACAAGCACATTACCACACAGCAAATGTAATATCCGTACAACTAGCCGTGAGATATATTAGAGAGCCGATCATGGAGCGATAGCGATGAGCATCCATAGATTTCCTATAATCATCTGGAGTTAAACAGGTTTGAGCAGTGAATGGAGTAAGTTCTGGAGAAGCATCGTCCATCTTCATTTTTTGAGAATATACAGCACATACTTTTCTTGGTGAATTAGAATATCATCGGGCTTTTGTTTAACCTACAACCCTAAGAAAAAGCGCAAGTCACCCATCATGCTCATCTCAAAGCTATCCTTCATTACGTCTTCAAATTCTCTACACAGTTTCTCATTTGTTGACCCGAAAATGATGTCATCAACATACACTTGAACAATCAGCATATCACCATCAACTTCCTTCTTGAATAGTGTCATATCTATAGTTTCACCAGAGAAACCGTTGCTGAGCAGATATTGCATCAGTGTTTCATACCAGATACGAGAAGCATGATGCAATCCATATAAGTGTTTATCAAGTTTATATACTTTTTCAGGAAAATCGGGGTCCTCGAAACTCGGTGGCTGACAAACATAAATATCCTCATCAATGTTTCCATATAGAAATGCACACTTCAAGTCCATCTAAAAAACTTTAAAGTTTTTTTGAGCAGCGTGAGCAAGAAAAATTCTGACAGCTTCAATGCGAGCAACTGGAGCAAATACTTTAGTATAGTCAATTCCCTCCTCCTGAGCAAATCCCCGAACAACCAACCTTGATTTGTTTTTTATTACCACACCTCGATCATCTGGTTTGTTTTTGCATACCCATTTGGTACTGATGGGAAACTTGTTTGGAGGGAGATCAACTAATTACTAGACTTTCAGTTTCCAGAATTGTTGAAGCTCCATCTGCATAGATTCAACCCAACTTGGGTCTTGAAGTGATGCTGAGATATTCTTAGGAACGATTTGAGATAAGAAAAATGCATAGAGACATTCATTTACCAAGCTAGATTGACTTCATGTCCTCACACCATCAGTAATAGAACCAATCATGTTATCATGTGCATGGTCTTTCATGGTTTTAAAATTGGTGTTAAGGGTTATTGGGATGGATTAAGATGAAGATGTGGTTTGTGATGGTTGTGAAGGGGAAGTTGGTTATGATAGAGGAATTGATTGTGGTGGAGGTTTAGGTGGAACATCAAGCAGAGGTTGAGGTAGGGGGTCAATTTGTTGTTGTGGATGTTGTCAAGTAGAGTAGGTTCAGTTGACAGAATGTTTTACCCATTGGTTTGAGGAACGGCATCATCATCAAATACTAGAAGATTGAAAGATTTGAAAAGAGTATTGGAGTCATAAAAACATTATGGGTCTGACCCCATACTTGGTGAATTAGACTCCTCCCAATCAACATAAAAGGATTCCTGCACAATACCCGTTCTTTTGTTGTACGCTCGATAGACCTTTTATGATGTAGAATAGCCAACAAAGAAACATTCATCAGAGATTACACCAAACTTTGACTTTTGAACTTGAGTGTTTAGCATAGTACATGAGCAACCAAATAGACAAACAAAGTCAATTAAGGGTTTTTGTTTATGAAGAAGCTCATAAGGAGTCTTCATCTTGTCTTTCACAATAAGAACATTGTTTAATACATAGGATGCACAGTTGACCACCTCTATCGAGAAAATGAGTGGAAGCTTTTACTCAATCAGCATGGGTCTTGCTGCTTCATTAAGGGTCCTATTCTTCCTTTTAGCAACACTATTTTGTTGAGCTGTACTGGCAGCACTGAACTATCTAAGAATTCCTTTGCTTGCACAGAATGAGTCAAACATATGGTTTCTAAATTTTGTTCCATCGTCACGTCTGATGGCTATAATCTTCCTTTTGTTGATGGCTTCAATTAAGAGCATCAACTTCTGCAACTTTTCTATGGTATCTCCTTTGTGAGCAAAAATCTTACCCAAGAATATCTTGAGAAATCATCTGTAACAACCAAAAAGTAAGATTTCTTAGCAACTGAGTTGACACTAATAGGACCAAATAAGTCAGTATGTAACAATTCAAGGGGTTTTGAAATTGAATTTTCAAGCTTAGGTTTGTGTAGCCTTTTATGCTGCTTTCCTTGAGCACAGGCCGTGCACTTTTCTACCAATGAAAAATATTTAGGTGGTAGTCCCCTCATAATATTATTCTTAACCAACTTATTTATATTCTTAAAATTAACAAGTCCTAAACGTCTATGCCATAAAAATGATTCAGAAGATGAAGCTTTTTGAAGGGGTTTAACATGTTTATCAAAGTTCATATAAGCTTGTTTATATGAAAAACGCAGCGGATTATTGGTTTTAAAACATGTTAATATGATGATTATTAAACCCATTTAGTAGCAAACCCCAAACCATGGATCATTATACGAAATGCATACAATGAAATGAACATAAGATGTTTGAAATGTACAACCTTTGTAGCTGCTCAAAATCAAATTTCTTGAGGTGAAAGAAGATGAAATCGTGGCTGAATCTTCAAGGAAGAAGACCTCAAGATGGTATACCCCAAGCCACCAACAAACACCTTTGATTGCTAGGATTCTTGACACCAATTTTCAGCAACAAAACCTCTTTTGTTAGCTGAAAAATTCAGCTTCTTCTTTGCTACTCAAAACCGAGAGAGAGAGAGAGTTTTGAGAGAAAAAGAGAGCCTTTGCATGCAAGAGAGAGAGACAATAGTTGGAGTGTGTGTTTTGGTTTAAGTCTTGTCTATTTACAAGACAAACTAATGGGACCATATGGCGTCCCCATGGGCGGCCGAATTTTTTAAAAAAAGGTCCCACCCTTTTGATTTATTTACGTCACCAACAATCTATTATCTCTAGTTTATAAAGTTGAAACCAATTTTTAACTTTATAAACTTAGCACTCTTTTATTTGTTATCATTTAGCAAAAATAAATAATGAAACAAATAATATTGCATGAACAATTATCCACATAATGATGTTCATCTACAAAAGCAATAATTTAGAAAATCCAATTTTCTAAGTTGGTGTCATTATTTATTTGTTTGATCTTATCGACTAATAAATATTTATATTGGTGTTTGTTTAGCTTGTTATTGGGTATGACCCGACTTGGATCATATCACACTAGCCACATCAACTTAATGTGCATCTTGGGCAGATCAGGTCTTTCAATCTCCCACTTGCACAAGATTCACAGAAGGTTGATGCAAGTAGCAAATGACGCCTAGCAACGGTTTGCTACCCCTAATGTATATGACTAAGTGCCATTCAATAACATCATCCCTTTCAAGTACCATACTTGAATATGATTTAGG
>BJCN01176231.1:2947-14939 GCA_018326445.1 Flaveria brownii
GGACAAAACAAGCTAGCTATCCACATAACCGGCTCTAGATGCCAATGTTGGGTTTGATTGAACATGAACATAGTTTAACCATTTAAACTTTGTGAAAAACGCAACGGAAATGAACTTTATAATATGGTTTATAAACTGAAATTTCAGGTTCTATTTTGATATTATAAGTTACAAACAAACCCAAGAACAAAGGACCTTTTATATGTGAATAAGACTAGCTATGGAAAGACAAAACACAACTTATGGACAGCCATAAAGAGGCTGCCATAACCTCTCTTTCAGCAGCAAAAAGAGTCGAAATGGATGATGAAAAACGGCCAAGGCACCAAAAGGAGGTCCTCTCAAGCTTGTATACCCCAAGCTCTATAGCAAAAAACCTTCTTGCTAGGGAGAAGAACACCAAAAGCACTCCAAAACCCTCTCCAAATGCTGCTGAATCCGTGAGTTTTGAGAGAGAGAGCAAGAGAGTTATTTTGTGTTTTTTGCATGTATGGATAGAGGTCTTTGGTTAAGTGTGAGACTAGTTATGAATGGGGTTCTCAAGAAAAGCAAAAGGACCAACCATAGCAGGGGGGGGCAGTCGAAATTTTGGTTTCAAGAGGGTTTTCCCCCCAAACTTAATCACCCATTAATTTAAACTAGTCACTTATTAAGTTGTACAATTAACCTTTTAATTGTATAACTCATACTCTTTTTATTATTTGATGTTTTCTAACTAACTTAAATAACACTACAAATAATATTCCTGAACAAAATATCCTAATAACTTGTTCCATCTCATATGCAACTTATTTAGAAAACCCATTTTCTAAATTGGTGTAAATATTTAATTGCATGATCATATCATCAATTAAATATTAATTGGTGTTTGCTAAGCTTGTTATTGGGTATAACCCGACTTGGATCATAACGTACTAACCGCATCAATATTCTACGTGTCTTGGGCATATAGAATCCTACAAATACAACATATTGATATAAATAAAACCCAACTTTCATGAACTACCAATTTCTTGAATCAAAACAAACACAACTTTCATAAAATAGTTTTGTAATATACCAACATCTTGAATCAAATAAAACCCAACTTTCATGAATCAAACCAAACATAACTTGAATCAAAGCAACATAAGTTTCATAATCTACCAACATCTTGAATCAAATAAAACCCAACTTTCATAAACTACCATGCAATTTTCATAAACTAGTTTTGCAATCTACCAACATCTTGAATCAAATAAAATCCAATTTTCATAAATCAAATCAAACATAACTTGAATCAAAGCAACACAAATAGTGTAATCTATCAATAATCTTTTATCAAATAAAACCCAACTTTCATGAACTATCAACTTCTTCAATTAAAACAAACATACATTTCATAATCTAGTTTTGTAATCTGCCAACATCTTGAATCAAATAAAACCTAATCAACTTTATTTATCAACACATAATCAACTTAAATAGAAGATTTACTTCTTTCAACCTCACACCCTCTCATCTTTATTCATGAACACATAATCAACTTAAATAATAGTTGACACCATTACATGCAGAACTTTTAAAAACAAGTAAGTACTAACCCATGACATAGGCCCACTACTCTACTACTTGGACTCCTTAACTCATACTTGACTCAAAAAATTGTAACAACCCCTCCTCGATCCCAAGGTGAGTTAAAGACTTATGCTAAATATTTAAATAGGCATTCTACTAAGTCATGCGCCTGAACAGTGCCCATGCGCCTGAACAGTGCCCATGCGCCTGAACAGTGCCCATGCGCCTGGACAGTGCCCATGCACCTAAACAGTGCCCATGCGCCTGGACAGGCCTATACGCCTAAGTCCTGGGCATCCCAACGGTGCTGATGCGGCTGAACAGTTGTCATGCGCCTAAGTTTCAGGCGTCCCAACAGTGTTCATGAGCCTAAACAGTGGTAATGCGCCTAGAATTTTACTTATGTATTCGCATATATATTCAACTTCTGATTGTTTTTCCGTATATGTTTTGCATCTGTTATGGGTATTTAATTTTATAGAGACTAATATTTGGATAGAGGCTATCCTTAGAATGATTATTAGAGACAATTAAGTTCTTTCAACACTTGAAACAAATACGGATATATATGAGTATCCATACACACCCACGGCTTAACAAACACACAAAATAATAACAAAAACTATAAATAAAACATTTTAAACCTCATCTCTTGTCCGCCCAAACCCACCAACCAAAATCATTCTGTGAAACCCCAAAAACCATAACAACACTCCACCTTTTCTCTTCTTTCCATACATGCAAACCATTCACCTCATCCCTCATATCTCATTCTCTCTCTCGAATTCACACACTCACCCGAGAAAACACACACATAATGACTCCTAAACTTGTTCATTATAACAACAACTCGAAGAACCAGGGGATTCCAGCTGTGTTTTGAAGGCCATTTGCTCATTTCTAGCCTTCTAAACTCGTTCATACATCGCCAACCGTTAATATGTAAGTAACATTGAACTCCTATCGACTAAATCTTAATATATTCACACCTATCTCATCGTAAAAACTACTCTTAATGTTCTAACAGAAGCCTTCTGCTCGGACCTCGTAGTTGTGGGACTCTAACTTCACGCAAGGTACCATTCCATGATAAACCCGTGAATCTAGGGGTGGTATACAAGGATTCTACCTTGCAAATCCTCTTTTTATGTGTTTTAGCAACATCTAACTTGCTTAAAACAGTGAAACAAATGTATTTATAATCTGGGTTTGAGGTTATAAATGGTTTAATGATAATTTGAAATGCATCTATGATGATTACACTAGTGTAAGTGGTGTAAAACACCCGACTGTAGCAATATTTAAGTGAAACCGATGCCTAAGACTAGATTTCAGAAAGTTAGAGACTTAGGATGCCTGAAAACCCAAGTTAAATGATTGGGAAAATTTAGTAATAGACGGTATGGTTATGGTCAACTTATTTGGGGACCCGAAAGGAGAGGAAGAAAAATCAAAATAGCAAAACTTAGAGACATACAAACTTTTTGAAAAGAATTCCAGGCTTAAAATAAATATTTGGAAACAAAATCTGGACTTAGTAATTTATCAAGTTAAAAATGATTTTTAAGAAACTATTTATAAAAAGTAAGCCAACTGGGGGAAAATTTGGATAAAAATCTTAAAAATAAATGAGGAGCCTAAAATCTATGAAAATCATATCATTTTAGTGAGTTAGAGATACTAAAGTTAGAATTTGGTCAAAATTAGAAGATTTTAAAAACTAGGCGCTTAGAATTGTCGGGTTCACCGTAACCGGTAACTAGAAACTTGTGTTTTAAACTCCACCAAGTAAGATATGAAGTTTTAGAGTTCAAAAAGGCTCAAATATACTATAAGAACCTTAATAAAGTATTAGGGGTCAATAATTGTAAGAAGACAAACTTTGGGGTAGAAATTGTAAATTTTGAAACTTGAGGGGCCAAAGTGTAAATTGTGCATTTTAACCAAATTTCAGTAACCTCATGACCAGAAACTAATATTTAACTTATTAATATGTTAACAAATTTATAAGAACCATAAAACTTTACATACACATGCCAAAACCCTAACTTTCCTAAAAAGGGAACTTTTTGATGCAAACTTCTAAGAAACGAAGCCACGTACGCCTTTAACCATAAACATGCACTTAATTACACTCAATAATCTAAGAATCTATAGATTATTACTTGAATCATGATCATAGGGTGCTAGGACTTGAAACTACCTGTGACTGAGGAACTTGTTGATACTGAGGTAAGTTCTCGTGTCCCCTTTTTATTATTGCTTTGGGGGATGAAGCATGCTCTTTTGAACTGAGATCTTTACTGTGCTATTTTTATGATGCTTATGTTGTGTTTAATGTTGATACCTTCTTATACTTGAATCACAATCATTAATTCTTTTGTGAATCGCTTGTTTTATATGTGTAGATCTACTTGGGGAATCCCCACACACAGTGCCTTCCTTATAGGAAGGGTACCCCATTGAGATCCTGAGGGATCGTTTGTGTCATGTGAAAGGTTTTTATAAGATACTATGGTGAACCATCTGGCAGCTATGGTACACTGTTTGAGGCTCAGTTCTCCCCTCTGGGTTAACCGGTAATAACACAACTTTAGAAGAGGCTACCCGGGACTGAGTGCAGGGTTGATTGTGACCCCACAACAGTGATGCTTTGATTCTAAACTTTAACTAGTGGAATTTAAAGAGTCCCTTTTATTTTTAAACTTTAAGCACTTGAACTCACCAACTTTTTAGTTGACACAAAATCTTTTTGAGCATGTTTCAGGTAGCCCATGATGGAGGTCAAGCTAGACTTGGAAGACTTATGGATGACCTAGCACCCTGATCTCATGGCATTATTGATTTCAAACTTAAACTTTTGGATAATTTGTATTGGATGTTACTTAAAACTATGTACACTTTTGTTGAAATAATTCTGTTGTAACCGGGCTAAATTGTATAGTCCCGGATTTTATTAAACTTACTTAATGCTATGTGATTTCTCTACTCGTATGCTCTTATGATGGTTTGTTTCCGCTTCCATATATGTTGCTAGTCTGTGACATCCCACCCTCCTTGGGCCCGAGGCATGACACAAATAATTTACAAAAAACTAAAAATATTAGCCATTGATCGTTCATCCAGATATAAAACTCCAACTTCATGCCCTAGTCCAATCAAATCACACTTCACGGCCAATAAGGCCATAACATATGACCCGATCAAGATTAATCGATACATTCACCCCTTAACCTTGATCTCTATTTTTACTACTCACTTATGTTGAATCATGAAGGATGAAACTATGAAAAACTCAGGATTTCAACATTGGCTGCCAGTTGCCGAATCAGGCCAAGTATTGAATCCACTACCGAAGTGCGTATGCCGATTGACTGCTGATCAGCATATACCAAAGCAGTTATTGAAACTATATATGTTGAATGTCTTCTCATCAATGTATGCATATCAACTACCACTCAGTAGTGAACTTAATTACCTGCTGATGAATGCTAATCGGAATAAGATTGTCTATGCCGGCAGCTAGTGTGCTTCACCTTTTGGGGACAACATAGTACTAAAGTTGCAAACTCCGATACATAAATTATCTATTTGATGAGCATAGAATAGTTTATTCTTATTATTTAGATTTCTTAGTATAAAAGTCCTCACACTTTTATAGGAGATGCAAACTTTTTAGCCATTTGGTTGTATCTGCAGATTGTAACATTTTACACCAGATTAATCAAGTGAATACATTGAAAGAACAACTTGTGCATTTACATTTACTCAAAGTATATGTGTTGTGATAGTAGGTATCTAACTTAGATTCTACATTCGTTAGTTATTGATCAAAGAGGAAGCTGTTGTTAGTCTAAAGCGAGCCGATCCAACAAGTGGTATCAAAGCTTTGGCTCTTGATTTGCTTGAAGATTACCTTTCACCAAAATTACTTGTTTCTTCGTTTAATCACACTATCAAACACCACCTTTCTTCATATTCTATCTTCTTTTTCAAAATAATTATTATAGCCATTTCTAGTAAGCATGACCTACAGAATGGAACTCAGACCAAACCTCCTATGTTTACATCACATGACTGTGATACTTGGAAGATCTGAATGGAGGATTTCATAAGGAATCAAGACTTGAAACTCTAGTTGAATCAATCAAATATTATTAAAACTGATTTTAAGAAAAATGATCAAGCTCAAAAAGAAAAAAAATAGAGCTAGAAAAGATTCTTTCAAAATTAAAACATGAGCAAACCAACATTGAGACCCAAGTTGATGATCTCCTGAGTAGATTGAAATCAACATAATGTGATTTAGCCATTGCTAAAACATAGGCCGATAAATGCAATGTTCAGACTGAAAAGTTTGAAAAATTACTTGCTTTTACAGAAAACTCCTAAAGGCTATATCAAACCAAGACAGGTCTAGGGTATAATGTTGTGGAACCACCAATGATATACACTCTCACATATGTGCAACCTTGAGGTAAAGAAGCAAGTATCTCCCAAACCTATCTGTACAAAGAAACCTGCTAAAGAGATTGAGACAATAGAGAAGGAAGAGAAGGATGGAATAGTTGAGGAAATAGATGAATAGGGTGAGAAGAAGGAAAAAGAGGAGGATGAGAAATGAGAGAAGATCTTAAGGCAAAAACCAAGCAAGATATGACTTGAAAGATAAAATTTGTAAAAGAAAACCATCTTCTAAATCCAACCAGCTATCTACTAAGTTAAATCCTACCACCAAGACAAAGCTTCAATCAAAGCACAATTGCAACAAGAAGAACAATAATAGAAGTTACTGTGCTGCAACCTTAGACTCTTTAGAAATGAGACCCCGACCATATATTCAAAAGTCTATCTCTGAAGTAGTCAAAATTCATAATAGTGGTTCTTAAATAATAAGACAGGGCTGATTACCCATGCTTATCATATGATAAACAAGAAGATGGGAGGAGTTGGGAGGCAAGCATGAGGAGAGGTAGAAGGTGTCATACGAGACCAGGCAGGTGATGAAGTCAACAATTAAGCAATTGAACATCACATGCCTATTATGTGGGGAAGACGGTCACTTTGAAAAAGACTGTTAATACAATCCCCTAGCCCACTTTTTCAATCAACTTGTAAGGTTTAACATAAAGGCTAATGCAACTAAAACAAATAAAGGCTTCCTTCATGCATGCACTCAGTACCAAGTAGAAGTTGCTCCAGAAGTTTTATACTTAGAACAAGAATTACTCTAAGTATAAAATCTTCCAAAGCCAACGTTGCTCTGGAAGCTTTACACTATACTTAGAAATACTCTAAGTGTAAAATCTTCTGAAGCCAAAAGACAAAATCTTCCGAATCCAAAAGGTGAAGTCTTCCGAAGCTTCAAAGACAAAGTCTTCAAAATCCAAATGAAGTGAAGAATGATTTCTTCCGAAGACAGAGGAGAACAAGCTTTTCTAGGATGTACTTTTGCATAAAGCTGACCCACTTTCCATTATAACTCTGAAGACTCACCAACTTGCATGAGTTGGTGAAAAGGTCCATGCTTTTGCAACTGTACATTAAGGTCTCGAGTCTGCAACTTTCTACTTTATGTACTTTTATCCTTTTTGTAATATATTAGGATGTGAGATATGACATGTCTTAGTCACTAATCAAAAGACAATCTGCCTTTTTTACTCTACATTAATTTTGTTGTCTTCCAATGTTCCAACTGGCTTTCCAAGTATAGCCGGTTGTAGGATGTAGTATAAAGTATCCTAGGGTCTTGTATTTTATCAAAAATTATGCATTGTAACTCTTGTAAGAGAACTTGAGATTAATATGCAACATTCTTGAAAACCATATATATTATTCTTGAGTTTTGTCTCACTGTTACTTGTGTTCTTTGCATCTTGTTCTTAAAAAGTGGTTCCCTATTTGAACTGTTAAGTGTTCTAATACTCTCCTTATTATGAGACTGATTGTATTGACCCTCCCTTAACTGGTCCTGCAATTGGTATCAGAGCATTCTAGGCTCTTGATTGTAAGATCTTACCATCTTAAATCTCCTCAGTTCTCAGAAAACACTTAACATCTCAAACAACAACATCTAAGACTGATATGGAAACCGTTACCATGGTAAAGTCCCCACTGATCACTCCTGATGATTTTGATACTTGGTGTTTAGGAATGGAAAGCTTCATCAAGTCACAAGACAGCAGGATGTGGGAGTCTGTTACTACAAGACCTTACATTCCATGCACCTCTTTAGCTTCTGCTAGAGGTGGCATGATTCCAAAGGAAGTGGCTGACTATTCTGAAGAAGATAGAAAAAAATAGATGTAGATCATAAAGCCATGACTGCCCTCTAAACTGCTCTTCCAAATGCCATCTACAGAGGCTTCAAGAAGTGTAAAACTGCTAAGCAGCTCTATGATGCACTGAAGCTGATGTATGAAGGGTCTACTGAAGCCAAAGAAAACCAAAAAGACCTTCTGAAGCAGCAGTTTGAGAACTTCACCTTCAAAATAGGTGAAACCATGACTCAACAATACTTCAGGTATGTTGAGATTGTGGACACTCTAACGGATGTTGGAGTGAAATTGGAGAACATTATGAGAAAGTTCATGTCCTATCTTCCTAGACAATGGACACACTACTGTGTGGTCATTAAGAGGACTGAAAATCTCAAGACCCTCACTCTCACTAAGTTGTATGGCATACTCAGTGGTTACCAGATGGAGATGAACATGCAAAATCCATCTGTTAAATCTAGCAATCAACTGAGTTCTGCCCTGTATGTAGTTGAATAGGATTGTAGAGAACCATAACACCATTTCATCTCTTACCCTGACAACTCACCAAAGGGCCCTTTCATCACTTTCCTAGAGACACCAAGGGAGAGCTACATCCAAGGAAGCCCATTCCAAAAGACAAGCTCATCTCAAGCCTTTATGTCTCATGATGAAAGCATAGACAACTTTCTCTTCACCCTTGAATATTTGGATTGTATCCATCTAGATGATCTGGATAGTTCAACAAATGGTCGTTTTCACTCATAGAGCCAAGAAATTCTACAAGAGTACAGGGAGAAAGTTTCCTAGCAATGTACCAGTGGAAAGTTTAGGCTTGAGAAAAGCAAAGTGAAGTGTTACAACTGTAACCAGATAGGACACTTTGCTAGGGAGTGCAAGGCACACAAGACAAATGGTGGCCAAGCACAACCCAAGCCAAATTACAATGAGGGAGCTCCACACACTGTGAAGCCCAAGTGAGCTGTAGTTGTTATGGAAGAAGGAGGCTTTAATTGGAGCTTCCAGGTAGAAGATGTGTCTCCAAACCGAGCACTAATGGTAGATCTTTATGAAGCCAAGGTATTGGAACATCTTTGTACCCCTGAGTGCATTGCTAAAGTAAACAGATATAGGTCTTATACCTTATAGATGAGATCTGATCTTGTGTCCTTGAACATCTTAAAATCTGATTTTAAAAGAGCTAAAATGAGTATAAGTTAAAAATAGAAGACTTAAAGAAAACCATTTCAACTCTTAAACATGAGCATACCAACAATAGGACTCAAATCAAAGATCTTATCACTAAGTTAACTGAGTGCCGGGCTGAGCTAAAATTGATCAGCAAAGCCAAGGTAGAGAAACATGTTCTTGAAGAAGATACCTTCAAGAACATAACATCCTCATCCCTGCATTCCAAAGTGTGTTATCAGAACAAATATGGACTAGGATCTAGTGAGATAGCTCCTCCACACACTACTATCTGTAAGATCTCCAAGGTGTGGAACTAGTAAAGATGAGCTTCCATCCATAGATCCTAGTGATGAAGAGGATGAGAAGGAGATAGTGAAGGATATATCTGGGAAAAGTGAAGAAGATTATCCTAACAAGGGTCACTATTTTCCTGAGGAGAGGAAGAAGTCATGGATGACAAATTCCCAGAGAAAGAACTTAATCCAAGCAGCAAAGAGAGATCAAAGAGAGCACAAGAGATCAAGGACACATTTAACTCCAAGCAGAAACAAGTTTTTATCTCTGCAGGTTCTGAAGTGGCAAAGACTAAGGATACAACTTTGAACTCTAGTACTAAGAGTTCAAGTTCATGTCCAGTTCATCCCTATGAAGGAATAAAGGCTGATCAGTTCTGTAACACTGCTACACAGCATGAACCATCCACCTCCAAAGGCAAGCCTTACCCTAGGAAGCTTGCTACAACATCTGAAAAGATGGTGGTGATGGAAAGTGATCAAACTCAGTCTTCTATTCACAAGAAGACTCTCAGAAGAAACCAAGTTCACTGCATTATGTGTGGCAGTACATCTTATCTTGCTAAGGATTGCTTTTACAATCCTAAAAGTACTATCAACATAACAAGGAAGAAGACTCCTGAGAGGAGCAGGAAGAAGAAAGCTTCGGAAGAAATTTTGCTTTTCTTTTGGAAGCTCCAAAATGAAAATGAAGACAAGTGAAAAATTGCATTCGTTAGAAAATTTGATCTCGAAAGAAAGGAATGCTTCTGAAGCACTGAAGCTTGCTACAGTGAAAGCAAGATCTTTCGAAGGGTCAGTCTCCAAAACTTCCAAAGCTTTGAAGGTTAAGTGTAATCTTCCAAAGATAGTGTGGAAGATAAAGGAAGACCATGTGACTGAGAATTCTTCATTAACAACATCAAATGATCCTCAAAGTCTCAGTATAGGATCAATTACTGTTGCATTGTCTTTAGTTAATTTTGAAGAGCCCAAGACCACTAAGGCTTGGGTTTCCAAATGTAACTAACTCTCTTTTATTATGCAGGAATAGCTGAGGACCAAGAAGAATACATGGATTATTGACAGTGGCTGTTCCAGGCACATGATAGGCAATGGCTCAATGCTTCAAAACATTGAAAGAATTAATGGAGGACTAGTTGCTTTTGGAGGAGATGCTGGAGGTTACATTACAGGAAGGGGCAGGGTCACAAATGGTAAGCTCATAATTAAGAAGGTATACTTTGTTAAGGAGCTTTGGTACAATTTACTGAGTGTATCCTAATTTTATGACCAGAGACATAACATGCTCTTCACTGAGCATGAGTGTATTGTTCTCAAGCCCAGGGTTGTCATTCCTCAAGAGAATATCCTTCTTAGAGCACCCCAGAAAGGGAACATGTACAAGATAGATTTACAGGAAACATCCCCTTCTGGAGAAGTCTCTTGCTTTCTATCAATAGTGATGAGTCTTTCCTTTGGCTAAAAGAATATGCCATGTAAACTTTAAGAACATGAACAAATTATTTAAGAATTACTTGGTAACTAGAATGCCAAATAAAGAGTTTACAAGTGATGATCACTGTGTTGCATGCCTGAAAGGGAAACAACACTTGGTGTCTTATAGGCCAAAGGAAAAGAACTCTCTCAATACTCCCCTACACTTATTACACATGGATCCCTTTGGCCCCACTAGTGTAATAATTCTAGGAAGGACCTCTTACTGTTTAGTGATCACAAATGATTTCACAAGATTCACTTGGGTGTTCTTCCTTAAAACTAAGGATGAAACTCCTGAGATCTTGAAGACCTTCTTCTGAAAATTAAGAATCAAAGTGATCACAAGGTCAAGATCATGAGATGTGATTAAGGAACTGAATTCAAGAACCAAATCCTTGACACATTTTATGCTGAAAAGGGTATTACAAGACAATATAGTGCTCCTAGGTCTCCTTAGCAAAACAGTGTTACTAAGAGGACAAACATGACACTGATTGAACAGAGTTTTAGTAGTCAAGACTCATTGTAAGACTCTTTATGAACTATGGCACAAAAGAAGACCTTTCATTAGTTTTCTCAGATCATTTGGATGTCCCTGCACTATCTTGAATACCAAAGATCAAGTAGCCAATTTTGCTAAGAAATCGGATGATGGATACTTTATTGGATACTCTTCCAAAGCTAAGGCTTATAGAGTATACAATCTTAGAACTAGAGTAGTTGAAAAGTCAACCAATGTGATCTTTAATGAGCACACTCCCTATGTGAAAGGTTCTGGTTCCAATTGGCTATTTGCTTTTGATTTAGTTACAAACTGTTCTAACAAATCTGGTGAAGATGTTTCAGGATCTATAGGTAATACATCAACAGAAGATCCTGATCTAAGGTTTGAGATGAGAAGACCAAGCAAGAATACTACTTCAGCTCCAGTTGTAACTAACCCTGCACGTGAAGTTCCTATCAGAACAACAATGATAAATCAAGTTGATACATCTGAAGTGCCTAGAAATTCCAGCTTAGAGGCATAAAACACAATTGAAGGAACTTCAAATGTAGGAGGACATGGTAGTGGTGATATTGATCAAGAATTTCTTGATACCGACAACCATTCCATTGAAGACAACACCAATGATGTCACACACTCATTGAATCAAGCTTCTCTTGATAAGTGTGCTGATGTGGTGGGAGGCACTTAATTTCCAGATCTAAACTTCT
>BJCN01176256.1:0-11680 GCA_018326445.1 Flaveria brownii
GAGGTTGGGGCTACAGCATACTCTTTGATCTTCCATTCCATCCTTTGGTTGATCAGCAAAGATGAGCTTGATGAAGCTTTAGCAGCAGAGTTTTCTTCCGAAACTTCTTTCTTTTTAGAAGAAGTTTTCAAAACCTGTTCTTCTGAAGTAGTCTTTACTTGGGAAGGTTTCAAAGGAATTTTCTTATTCTTTGGAATTTTCTTTGTCTTTACTTCCGAAGCTATTTTTCCTTCGGAAGAATGATTTTCTTCCGAAAGTAATTTGTCTTCGGGAGCAAGTTTTTCTTTTCTCATCATTTGAAACATGTGATAAGGTCCAAATGTGAAACCTTTGTTGACTTTTTCTTTCTTAACATTATTTGTATAATGTGTGCTTGCAAGATTGTAATAACAATCTTTAGCCATGTGGTTGTGCAGACCACACATTATGCATGCAATGTTGCTTTTCAAGGGGTGTGCAGACTGTTGTTTCTTGCACTTCTTAACAATTTTCCCCTTCAGTTTCTAATCCTTCAGCTAGACAGGATTGCTAGTATAGCATTCCTACCACCTGGAATCATGCTAAGATAAACACACCCTGTTGCTTTGGGTCTATCTTCAGCTTGGATTCAGCTACTTTCTTGCCAGTTTTCCTGGCTGCCTTGGCTTTGTTTCTTTTGGCTTTGGTGGTCAAGGGTTGTTCATTACAGATGTGGATCAAGTTTTCTACCTGATTCTTTCCTGTATTGGTCTCCATACTTGCATCATTCTTCCTCTCATAAGATAGGGGGTTAGTAAATGGAACCTCTTGATCTTCAGTACCACATCTTGGTCGTCTTATAGACTCATAAGATTATGGTGGAGCAATTTCATTGGTTCCCAACCCTCCTTTGTTTTGATAACATAATTCTGAGTGATAGGATGATGCAAGGATGGTTTGGAAGTTATGCTCTTCAATAGCATACTTCTTTGCTTTAGCCTCAGCTATGACTACCTGGGCTTGAGCCTCAGTTAACATGGAAATTAAATCTTTGATTTGAGTCTTGTAATTGGTTTGTTCATGCTTTAAAGAGGACACAGTTCTTTCTAACTCTTCAATTTTCATTTTATAGTCAGAATCAACCCATTTAAAGTTAGATTTTAAAATATTTAAGGACTTAATATCCAATTTGATTTCCATGTTATAGTCCTGATACATTTTGACTTTAGCAATATAAGCTGGAGTGCAAAGATGTTCATATACCTTGCTATCATCAGTTCCAGCCATGATTGATTAAGCAGGATACACTTCTTGCACCATGAAGTTCCAGTCAACTTCTTGAGCAAGAGTAGTAGTTTGTTGTTTAATTGATGCAGTTTTATATGTAGTAGAAGATGTGGAGGCTTGAGTGGCTCCTGGGTTGGATTTTAGAGCTCTGCATTCCCTGGCAAAGTGACCAAGTTGATTACAATTATAACATTTGGCCTTGCTTTTGTCAAACCCAAATTTGATGTTGGTTGGGTTTTGAAGGAATGGCCTTCTAGTTCTTTTAAATAACTTCATTGCTCTATAAGTCAGCAGAGCCATTTGTTGGACTGTCCATGTATTCAACATCATTAGGACTGAAGTATTCTAGATCTTCAAAGCAGAACTAAAAATCACTAGAATGTTCATTTCCTAAAACAAAGGGACAATTGTCCGGGAAGGGACTTAATTGAGCCTGTTGAGACTTTGGTGTTTTAGGAAAAGTGATGTATGGACTAGAAGAACTTGGTTGCTACTGGGTGTAAGTCAGATACTGTTGGGACTAGGGGCTTCCTGATCTTTCAGCAAAAACTAGAGCATTGCTAGTGGAAGGACCAGAAATTATGTTCATCTGATGCCTTTCTGAGTCTCCATGTCTACAAGGTATCCATTAAGAATACCGAATAGTTTAGTTATTATGCGAGTGTTCAAGTTCTCTGTTCTCTTTATACAGACATAGTAGAAAGTCCATTCTAGAGGAAGTGCACTCATGAACTTCCTTGTTAGGTCTCTTTTCTCAAGAGAAACCCCAACTGACTGAAGTGATGAGATAAGATCCATATACCTGAAATATTACTGGCTAAGAGTCTCTCCAGTAATATAGGTAAAGTTTTCAAACTGCTGCTTCATGGAGTCTTTCTTGGAGTCATTAGAACCAGAGTACATTTGAGTCAAAGCATCAAAGAGTTCTTTGGCTGTCTTACAGTGCTCAAGGCCTACCATGATGGAGTTTGGTATGGCTGTAAGCAATACAGTCATGGCTTTGCTATCGATGTCCATCTTCTTGTGATCTTGATCTGAGTAATCATCAACATCCTTTTCTATCATGGCACATTTGCCATTAGGTGATGCCACATTCGGCTTGTAAGGACCATTAATGATAGATCTCCACATTTGGCTATCTTGATACTTGATGAAGCCTTCAATCTGCATCCTCCAGGATCTGAAAATTTCAGGAGTGATGATATGAGCTTTAGTCATCGTTCCCATTTCAAATTCTAGGGATTTTTGGTTTGTGGCCATTTTGAGTGAGGTAAGTGTATGAGTGAAAAGTTAAGATGATTTGGGATGGTAAGATCTCAAAATCAAGAGCCTGAACGCTCTAATACCAATTGCAGGATCGTTACAAGTATCTTAACACAATGGTTCTCTCTTGAACTCACTTGGTTTCACTCAAAAGATGAAGTAGAATCTCCTAAGAGTTGATAGTAATATATTAAGTAAGCAAGACACAAGAATAAGTTTTTCAAGATACTTGTATATATTAATTCTCAACTTAAAGATTATAAGACTCTTACAAGCATACTCTAATGAGATTACAATGAGAACTATATATACTACTATCTACAATCAGTTATACTTGGATAACCAGCTAGAAAATACAACTAGACAAAATACTACAGATGTTAGAAGTACGTAAACTAAGATAAAGTATTATCCTAGTATTAGGTAGTCATGACAAGTCCATGACTTACCTTTTGTCGCCAACTAAGGTTCGTAATTGTACTAATCTATGATGGATGAGCAGTTGATAATGTAAGGTCAAATATACCGGCATGGAGAAGTTTCATGCAGTCTGTCCGTGTAGCAATTGACTGATAGACACCTTACTTTATCCACCTTTCACAGTTGTTACTTTCGAAGGTAAGTAAACTTCTGAAGACATGAAGTCTTTCGAATATACTTTGGCTTCCGAAGGAACAACTCCTTCGAATCAACTGCTTGCAGTCTTTGTCTTCTTTATACATTGAAAGAGTAAACTTAGTCTCAGAAGACTAAGTTTCTCTTCAGAAGTTCTTCTACTCTTGGCTTTGGAAGGTGGTGAAATTTTCTTCAAAAATGTAGCTTTGTCTTCGAAAGTCCTTTACATATTGTACCAAAATCAAGTTAAGTGTTTGTTTTGGTTGCACCAGCCATATCAGACCCAACAACCCGTTCCCGGTATGCTTATAGTTGGACATTCATCGCACACAATATTTAAAATAATACACATTTCACAAGATTAAGCAATGAAATTATATTGACAAAAACCATTCATTTCATTGATAATTACTATTTTTAAGCAATACAACGTTGTTTAAGTTATAAAAGCATCATTTAATTGTATTACAAAACAACAATATCCTTAAGCATTAATGGATGCCAGCCTTGTCCTGCCAAGTACCTCCCCAGAATGCCATCCTCAGCAAAATTTACCTGCAAACTGAAATGCATAAATGTCAGCATTGCTGAGTGAGTTCTAGTTGTGTAAGTGGAAAAATGCTTTAGGTGTTTTATATACGAAATTATACTTCTTGAATAAAATACATCACTTTCGTATGCGAGCACACATCATACGTACATCAAGATGAGATTCATTGTTCATCTCATTTAATCACACATTCATTATTATATTTCCTCGTCATACGCATTCATTCGTTATGTAATTATCATTAGTATCTTTCATCATCATACGCATTCGTTCATTTCGTACTTATCATTATCTTACACTTTCATTCGGACCAATGTGCAATACCCCGAACATTACGCACGAAGCTGATACTGGCCCGAAGGTTATAAATAAACCCCTAACATTATGCACGAAGCATGACCCAGTACCTAGGGCATGCCACAAGGGTCTCGTCAATCTTCGTTCCTTTCATACATTATATTATCTTTCACTTTCATCCAGACCAATGTGCATACCCCGAACGTTATGCATGAAGCTGATGTTGGGCCTGAGGTCCATAAATAGACCCCGAACGTTGTGCATAAAGCTAACCCGGTCACCTAGGATATGCTACAAAGGTCATGTCAATCTCAGTGATTTACCCTGTGTGCATCCTTCGAGTTAGCTAAACCGCACACAGTTGAGCTAACGAGGACACGGTCATGCACCTCCATTCAATTTGCTTGCAAGCCATTCATTCGTTCATTACGTTCCACTTTTCATCTTTGTTACCTTTCACTTAATTATGCTATACTTTACGTTCATTTATACATACATCATACTACGTAAAGTCATAACATAATATATATGTTTTGAAAACAGTTAAGAGATAACACATCATACACATATATATATCATAACATTCATCACATCATAACCCTCATCATTTCATCATGCATGCTTTAAACATAGACCATCACATCATATTAGAGCCTATCTCAGTCATATACCCCTGGGAACCCCTTAGAAAGTTCTAAGTTCAAAATGGGCATATGGGATATTTCAGGCGCATGAACATAAAATTCTACGTGTAAAACAATCTTGGCGTATTAGCAATATGCAGGCGCATTAGCACTATGCAGGCGCATGAGCCCTACTTATGCGCATTTCCACTGTGCGGGCGCATGGGCCCTACTTAGGCGGATCAACACTTAGGCGCATGAGCCACTTCGGGCGCATGGGCATTATTTGGGCGTATGACCTACACTTAAGCGTCTGGGCATAAATTTTGGGCGCATGGGGTGCTGTTTAGGCGCATGAGCTGGGACTTAGTATATTTAAGCAAATATTCTACGTGCATGGATACTATTTGGGCGCATGAAGTACACTTACGTTTTCTAAGCCAAATTTCAGGCGCATGGGCCACTGTTTAGGCGCATGGACCATACTTATATTTTTCTAAAGCAATATTCAGGCGCATGGGCCACTGTTTAGGCGCATGACTAGCTGTTGTACATGTTTCTCAACCATTTTCAGTCCTAATCTTCTTTCTAACATGTTCTTAACTTTTTTTTGCATTCTGGGCACTTACAACACACCTACAACCATAAAACATCTGAATACATACACAAATACATACGGTTACATACATAACAGTTTGTAAAACATTATTACATGCATTTTCAGCCCCAAAAGAGTTTAAAAACATATAAAACTAGGGTCTAGGACTTGCCTATGACTGCTTCCAAGCACAACATCCTCAAATTCAATCACTCTTGATGTCCTAACACCTAGACACCAAGAATAAATACAGCCGAACACACATAAACATATAAACATTTAAATCTCGGTTTCAGCTCTCCGAAGCTGAAAACTCAGCTAAAACCGAACATTTACAAGAAAATCTTACCTTTAACAAATTCCTCTTCTTCTACTCTCTAGAAAAATGATGGAACTCTGCTCTCTCTCTCTCTAAAATGGTTGACTACAGTCGCTGAAATGCTTGTGGGCGGTCATGCCACCTATTAAGCATAATAATAAGAAGTTTTGCATCTTGTTCACTTTTACCCTTTCCACTTGTGTTCCTTTTTACTTTCATTCAAGATACTTTTCACTTTCTTTTCTTATTGTTTTTGCTTACTTTTATTTTAACAAAATTTATGGGTGTTACACAAGCACATCCTCTTCTGTAGTTAGTGTAGCCATTACACAGTTATTGTCTATGATCTCCAGCTTATCTTGTTCTGTGATTCTTAATTTGATGACAGATGGGTATTCTATTCCAAGCAATTGACCAGCCTCAAATCTTCTTTGTTTGTAGGCCTTGGCATGCAATTTGTTTCTCATTTGAATCATGTGCACATATAAACATATGCCACTTTAAGCATTTTCATCATTGAGCATTGGGAATTATTTATCATTAAGATAAGAAGTGTAGCTTGGATGTAGCAGTTCGATCTCCACTGGGTCAAATAGCCTTATGCTTGAAGCTTTCTTCTTTTCTTTATTTCTAAGAAGCACAAACTCTTTGGTCCTTTCAACATATCACCATTACGTTATTGGATATGAGTGTTGATTTCCGTCAATACTCTTGATTGTTGCTGAACTCCTGTTTGTATATCCAACTCTTCCTAAAAATTCTTCATGTACAAGATTTAAAGAGCTGGATTGTGACCTTCTTTGTTTTTGTTTCCTTTTTTGGCGCTCATTGTCTTCTCTTCTATCTTCCCTTATCACGTCATCTTTAAACATTGTCTTCAACTTTCCAAAAATCCCTGAGAAGTGTCTTCCTCTTGGATTTATTAAATAGTGGCGATCGGTATGCTTTGAAGATCAGAGACATTAGCATCTGGAAGTGATATGATTGATCTAATCAGTGGAAAGTACTGTGTCATTCCAGATGCTCTTTTGATAATGGCACAATCTCAATCTAGGTCAAACTTCCCAGCAATGATTTTGTTCTCTTCTGCTGAACTTGGAGTTGCCAGATGATTATACAATTGAATCAGTGTTGATTTTTGCTTAGTGATTTTTCTGAAAGTTGTACAAAGAGGCCATATCTTGCCTGGAATCACATCTCTTGGCTCTTTGATCATTTTTTCTTTGCCCTTGTGCCTATCTTTACTTTCAAAAACTACTAGAACGGCAGGGGATTATTTTTTTTGTTGGTCAGGTGAAGGATTAGGTGCCCCAGTTCCAAATCGCACACCAGTCTCCAATTCAATATTCATTACATAATCCATGAAATTTCTAAGCTCAGTCACAGTTCTTCCCTTTAATTCATGAGGCTCATAGTTATGACTTTGTAACCAACATATCATGTTGTACTTTGTGAGCTTTTTGGTGTCACAATGACCCAATTTTTGATTTATCTCCTGAATTGACTAAAATTTTATGAAGGTTTCATAGTTACACACCGGTAACACAAACCTTGCTGCATCAAACTCTTTCAGCACTTGCTTTATGTCATTCATATTCATCCTTTCCATAATGTTATAAGGAAAACCATTATTGATCAGATCCATGAACATGGAGGACTCGACTCTTTGTTCGAATATGTCTTTGGTAGTAAGCAAGTCGTCAGACCTTGCTTCTTTAGCAGCCTTGGGAGATTCGGTTTTGGTAAATTTCTCCCACTCAACATCACTCTCTTTTTCATTGTGAGAAATTGGCTTCAAAGTATCTACATCAACTGAAGGATATGTGTGCTCGAGAGATATTATCTTTGCTTTCTTAGGAGAGTTTTCAACTTCAATAACCTCCTTTTGAATCTTTCCTAGGTATTTTCTTTTTCTACAATAATGGATCATTTGTTTTGACCTTTGAGCAGTTTGTATTGTTGATTAATGATGAATAGTTGATTCAATTGTAAATATCTTTATCTTCAATGCAGCAATATCCTCATCTTTTGATTTCAAAAGACCAGCTTGTTCAGAGATGGTATTTTTGGCTTTTTTATCTCTATAACAAGTTGTTCTTTTTCTTGTCATTCTTTTTCAACTGATCCTTTCAACTCAACTACCAATTGATGTAGTGCATCAACCACTTCATTATTGGTTCGAGCATCTTTTCTCAATCTTTTGATTGTAGATTCAAGTTAGGCCAGATTGGCATCCTTTTCCTTCAATATCCCTTTGAATTCTCTCAGCCTCTCTGATCTTTTGTTTGTTTTGATGATAAGATTGTTGTACTTAGCAACAAGAAAGCTCTTGCTTACATCAATCTCTTCTTTGTTCAAATCATCTTCATTGTTGGCTATGATGTCAACAAAATCAGCTCCACCATCATTTTTATCTTGTTTAACCTCTGGCTCTTGCTCCCCCTCAACTTCTAAACAGATTTCTTTTGTTGCACCATTCTTCATATCATCATGATCATCTTCAAAGTTGATCACTTCAATGGGTGAAGGGCTTTCTGTGGTTGAGATTGATTCAATAAATAGGTAAGTTGGGATTTGTGGTTGTTCTTGATGAGGATATGGTTGGTTGACATTTGGTAAGAGAGGTTCTATGGTAGCAATGTTGAAAGATGATTGAGAATGGGAATGTGAAATAACTTGGGTATGTTCACATGCTAATGAGATGGGTTCAGTGGCAGCAGTGTTTAATGAAGTTTATGATTGGATTGGTGGTGATAATGGTTGCTGATGAGTAGGAGATGGTGGTGGTAATGGTTGGTGATGAGTAGGAGATGGTGGTGGAGAGAGTGATGCTTGTTCTGTTAAGGCAGGGGACTCAGCCTGTTGTGCTTCTTCTTGTTGATGATCATCAAAGATCAGTTCTGGTGGGATGTTTGCACTTTCATCAATAACATGAGCAAACATTGGCATATCTGTTCCTTTATATTTCCCTCTTATCCTGTTCAGAATAGATCTTCCTAGATGGGCTCTCATAAAAACATGTCCTTCTTTTTCTATCCTTGGAAAGACATCATTGATGATCAGTTGAATAAATCGAGGGTACATGTATATTTTGTCTGCTTTCTGTAATCTGATTTGATCACATGAGCATCCAAATATGTATTTTGCATAGTTGTACCTCCTCCCCTCAAATATGCCAATGATCCTAGAGGATATATGCCTAGAAAATCTATGTAGCCCAAATTTCCTGATTGATATACACTTCAAGTATGTGTGGCATAGGAATCTGTAAGGCTTGCACAATCTTCCCTTTTTGATTTCCCATTTTGGTAATCACCATCATAACCCATCAGCTCAAAAATTCTCTCAATATACTCATGCTCGAACACATCAGGATGGCCTTCTTCTTGATCTACCACCTCAAGTACCCTTCTGACTATCCTTTCATCAATCCTCAACCTATTCATTTCTAACAACTAAGTGAATCAGGAAATCATTTCCTTCCTCTTCTATTCTTGTTGTATTGCAAAAATCTATTATGTGGGACTGATAGATGATTGGGTCAGCAGATAATGAGTAGAAGAGCCTCGATCTCCGTAAATACTTCATGATGTCTCTACATCCTTCAGCTATAGGGATTCATGATTGAGGAACACACACACATTGTGTTCCTTGGCAAATCTATTTGCCATCAGCATAGACGATACGAAGATTAGGGCATAATGTAGATTCAAACTTTAATATTAACATACGAATTTGAAGGCTGTTGGTGATGTTTAAGCAATCAATCAGTTGTTTTTTGATGTTATATCATACGATTTACCTTGACAATATTGTTGGAATGATGAACCGAAATCAAGTATCAACATGATTTGTTGTTAGGATGATGGTAATTTGAATGTTTGACGAAAGGAAAGGTTTGAGAGCGTTTTTTCTAGGTCTGAAAAACTGTTCCGAGAAAGTGAATATAAATGACAACGGTCAAGCTTATCATTTATACACTCTCAGAATATTTATAAACCTATTTAATATCGTGTGACCCTCTTTCCTTATCTCCCTCCAGTGGTTATTTCTTTTTCAATAGTTATTAATTCTTTCGTAGGAATTTAATTCTTCCGTTAAATATATACGGATGACTAAACATCAACGGATGACTAACTTTTTTGAATTAAATCTACGGAAGTATAATTTGTTTCTCCACAGGATACCAATCTACGGAAAGAAATTATACTTTATTTAAAATATCAACACATCCACAGATTACCAATCTACGGGATGTCAAATTTTAACCTTGTTTTAAGTTTCACACTATAGCTTCTGCTGAAATGCAAAATTTATACTGTAACTTCTGCTTAAATGCAAAATTTACAATATGACTTCTGCTGAAAGACAAAGTTGGAAACTTATTTGTTGTATGATTCTGTAAGGTCCCGTTCCCGGGACGCTTACCGCTGGTCGATCATCGCACAAAAACATACATTTTCATTTATCTTTGATGTCCATTGCAGCGGAAACATATAAAATGACATCTCATTTCATCATAAAAGCTTTTGCAAAATAATACAACGTTAATCAATTACAAAATATATATTGTTTCATTACATCACAAAAGTATTATACAAAAGAATGCCATCCAAAAGAGCCAAGTAGCCGCCCCGTGCCATCCTCAGCAGCCTTACCTGCCAACTGGAAACACATAAAAAGTCAGCGTTGCTGAGTGAGTTCTGGTTTTATAATAAAACATACTTTACTTTTATTTAAAAGTGTTTCTTTACTTTAAAGCTATCACACATCATACGTACACATAGATAGTATCATTATTATCTTCATCCTTCGTTATCTTTCGCTTTTATATAGATCCCATCCAACTTTACCCTCTTCATGGCACGCAGCCATGATTACGGAGGTCGAGTGGCAAGGATCCCGTTTCATACTTTATCATTATACTCTTCCTTTCATTACTTTCATTTGTTCATTCATTAACTTTCATTCATTCTTTGTATGTCTTTAACCTTCTTACTCTTTCATCTTTACCTCTTTTCTTTACATTACCCATAAAACTTACCTTTCTGTTTTGTGGTACTGGACCTAGGCCTATCATAGTCCTTCTATAACGGTGCATCGCACCTCCTGGCCACATCACTTAAGGTAGAGTTTAAGTGTACCATTTCCACATGCATTATCTTTCTGTATCGTGGTACTGGACCTAGGCCTATGATAGACCTTCTATATCGGCATACCGCACCCTCCTGGCCACAGTACCTAGGATATGCAGCGATGGTTCTATTCAATGGTTAACCACAGTGTCAAGATTTTACCCTCTTCGTAGCACACAGCCACGATTACTGAGGTCGCAAGACAAGGATTCCATTTCGAGTCTGTTACAACAACAAAGTCGCTCACCTCCTTTATTTGTTTGCAAGCCTTTATTACTCTCATTCATTATTAATGCATGCATTCTTTCATTTCGTTCCTCTTCGCATTATCTTCCACTTTACGTTACAATATACTTTTCATTTAATTCGTTAACATAACATGTAAAGTCATGGGAAAGATAAACATACGCTATAATAAGGAACATCATCATACACAGGTAGCATCATCATACATGGCATTATTATACATATGAAACATACATCATACATAAACATGCAACATCATCATGCCCAATTTACCCTCTAAGACCTCAATGGTCATCTTTCATGTATTTACGGGAACTACCATGTCAAAACATACATCTGCACTTTCCACCGAAAGTCAGTACTTTAACTATGTTCCTCCTCGGGTACAACAACCCTATTTGGGCGTATGGGCACCCTTCAGTCGCATAGCCTCCATGCGACTGAACATCACGCGAATGGACCAATACGCATGAACACCAATGCGGATGAACACCCAATCGTGCGAATGGGCTCTTAATCGTGCGAATGAACAGTATGTGAATGGACCTCATGCGGTTGAACACTATGCGAATGGACCTCATGCAATGAGCACCTATGCGACTAGGCTCTCAGTCGCATGACTCCCCATGCGACTGGACCCCCAGTCGCGCGACTGAACCTCCATCGTGCGACTGAACCCCAATCGCCCTCCAGTCGGCCTTATGGCCTCCAATCGGTCGCCTAGCCCTAACTGATGCAGAATGCAGTCCATCCCGAACCCAATCTGCCATTTTCGACCTCCAAGCTCAT
>BJCN01176262.1:0-10017 GCA_018326445.1 Flaveria brownii
AAAGTCAAAGGGCGTTCATATAACACCTGACAGAGTGTCTGATTAGTAATACCCTTTTTTAATTCAAGATGTCGACTATTCATCACATCAATGTTATTTTTATATGTTTTATGATACAATACTAGTTATTATTTTGATTTATATATTTTAAAGTACACACAAAAAGTCAATGGTCTCATAAAGGGTGGTTGCAAAAGATTATCCACTCTTGAAATTGATAGATTGGTCCCTCATTTTTAAAAGCCGATATTAAGTTATCAGAGTGGAATTGTTGTAGTGAGAAGGTCTTGGGTCCTAGAGTGTTTACTTTCAAGTCGATAAAAAAATATTATGGAGTCTCTTTAAAGATGACTTCAAGGATATCTCGGATCACTTTAACAATAATGGCACTATTTAGCTTCGATTGCAATCCCCCCTTAGTTGCTTTAGATTTAAAGAAATTGGATCTACTACCTCTCTCAGAAAATCAGTCTGTTGTATTGATTAGTGTTCTTCCTAAGGTAATTTCAAAAGTCCTTGCAAACAAACTAAAGATGGTGATTAGATCTATCATTAATGAAACAAAGTCGGGTTTCGTGGCAAATAGAAACGACTTGAAAGGGCCTTTAATCATTATTAGAATTGTTTTTTGTTCAAGAAAACAAAGTCTAAGGCAATGTATTTTAAAGTAGTTTTGGAGAAAGCTTTTGTCTTGTTTAATGGAACTTCTTGAATAATGTTGTGTCATATGAATTTCCATTATGTTGGGGTGTTCTTGGAGTCGTAGGGGTATTTCATCGGCTCAAACCTCTCTTCTTATTAACAACGTTCCTATTAAAAAAATCAATGTAAAGAGATGTGTTAGGTAAGGTGATCCGGTCTCACCCTACCTATTCATTTTAGCCATAGAAACGTAAAACATTGTGATGAAGACTGTTATGACACCAAGTATGATCATGGGGTTACGACTCCAAATAATGTCTCTATTATGTCTTGTAATTTCGCATTTGATGCATTTTTTGTTAGTGAATGGATATCAACCAATTCAAGAATCTTAGCAAGACTTCTATGTCGTTTCTACTATTTGTCTTCAAAGTTAGCTACTCTATGGATAGCCCTTTTTTTGGCATAAGAGTGGATCCGCCAAACTTTAAGTGGTTAATTCTCTTCACTTACAAATAAGCAAGCTCTAATTTTTGTATCTTAGGTCTTCCTATTTTGAGTGAATATTAATCAAACTTGAGACTGGAAGGCGGTCATCGATATTTTCTAATATAAAACGTCTTCTTGAAAAGCGAATATCTTTTTAGCCTAATCAGGAAAACTGTGAAGGGTTGGGTCTAGGTTCCCTTCCTACATTGAACCTAACCCTACTTTATAAAGGCTGATCAAAACTACAATGGAGCAAGACAAGTTGTGGTTTAGGACCATATCCACTCTTCATCACAACTCGAGAGGCTCTCATTTTTTACCACTTCGATGCAATCTACCGAGGGTGTGGAAACATTTATTCACTTGATGTTGACTGGAAAGAATGAATATTGATCCTGGTCAAAATTGTTCTTCTCTTAAACAACGTCTTTGATGGAATAAACTAGTCTTGATCAAGATTAACTTCTTTGTTTGGTGAGCTTCCTTAGACAAAATTACAACACGGGCTGCTTGTCAAAACATAGGATTATCGTGATTTCTATGTTATGTCTGATTTGCATCTTGCACGATTAATCCGTCTATATTTATTTATCAACCATCATGTCGCGAAGATTGGTTGGTCCAAGTCAACTGCTGGAGAAAAATTCCAATGCTAAGTTTTTCTCCTCATTTACAAAGCGTTACGTACTGGTACATTTCACTCATTCAGCTTCGAAAAAAAAACTATATGCCATTTATTACATTGCATTTTGGTGTCTTTGGTATTCACCAAACAATTTGATTTTTTTATGATAAGCCCGTTTGTCCTCATAAAATGTGGAAAAACAAATGTATTGAGGTTTCTTTGGATACCGAGAGAAATTATGTAACACAGATCGGAGTGATTGTTGTAATATTAGGTTCATAGTTTGATTTGTTTCTGACACTGGGGTGTGTCTTTTGTCTAGTGTCTTGCTAACTTTTGATGATTACTAATAATTTGGTGTCATTCTAAATAAAATTAAAAGATGTATGTCAACATACAAACGTGCATGCATTTAACTAATAACTAATATAATTATTAAAACAAATCATGTTTTCATGTGTCTTCTACCCTTGCATTTAACACAACCCCACGAGTTAGCATTTTTGAGTGACGTATATTTTAAGTACAATGAATATTTTAATTTTCATACAAGAAATCTCTATATAATTTCAGTCAGTAAAGAAAATCATTGTTTATTTTTAACGACATATGCACACTTTTTAAATTCTACTCATAGAATATATTAGTATTTATCTTATGAGACTCAAAAACACGCATCATTCAATAAGAATAATTACATTACATGTCACTTGGAATAGGCCATCGACTGCATCATAATTTCATATAAACCACACACATTTTTTTATGTGTAGATTTGTTGTTATTATACAGGGTATACCGGATATACGAGATGAAAAAAGTTCAAATACAAAGTGTATTTTTGCTACAAAGTGTGAGAAGACACAATGAGTCAAAAAAAGAGACAATGAGTCAAAAAAAGACACAATAAGTCAAAAAAATACAAAAAAAGTTATATCTCACAATCAAAATTGAATTTCAAAAAAGTAATTCGGAGTTTTTGTTCCCCTAGTCATCCTCAATAAAAAAAATAAACGAAAAAATAAAAAAATAAAAAAATTAACGTTTTTTTATTGTGTCATTTATGAAAGACACAATAACTTCACTGTGTCATTATATGACACAATGAAAAAAAATTATTTTTTTATTTTTTTTTCTGAAAGAGGACAACGAGATGAACAAAGGTTCCGAAGTGTTTTTTTAAAATTCGATTTAGATTGTGAGATATAAAATTTTTTGTGACTTTTTTAGTTTCATCGTGTCTTCTCACACTTTGTAGCAAAAATACACTTTGTAGAATAACTTCACCTATACTAGATAGATTGAGTATGTTTGTTTATTTGTTTGTTATGATTTGTTGTTATTATAGTTTAATACTTAACGTCACTAGGACTCTAGGAGTAGTCTTTTAATTGTTTTGCATTATATTCAAAAACCACATAAATTATATTTTGAATAATAAAGCCTTAAAAGATTGGGGCTTTTGGGTATGAACATGATGACCAGTTTTCTCAACAAACAGGGATAAAATCTGTGAATCTTTCCAAGGGAAGAAGGAAAAAAGGAAATTTAACCGCAGTTAGGGCTATTTTTTCCCCAAAAATCCTTAATTTGCGACGTAAAATCACTGGTACGTAACCCTAGTTTTTTAAAGATTCTACGTATTCAATTTCTTGTTGTTTGTTTATAATTTGTTCTTTAATTTGTTTTATCTTGATTTTTCATCATCGCATCATATGAATTTCATGCTAATACGGAATTGGGGTATAATCGGATCGTGTATTCTTGTTGTTGATGTTGGTGTAATTTCGTTTTAGGGTTTTCAGTTGAGTCTTACGATTTCAGGTTAATATTTTGGTTGTTATTTACGATCGATTCATGGGGTTTTATGAAATTTGATCGCTTATTGAAGATATTAATGGTGTGTCAGCTGAATTCAAGCTGCTGTGTTGTGTGTGGATCATTTTTATGAAAACTATTTAGTCACTTTATGGCTGGAGGTCATTAGGGCTAAATGAACATTAGGGTTATATTGGTTTGCTGTTTTCAACTCATTTCCTTTTGAATTGCTTTTGATCATGTGTATGTTCATCAGGTTATTATTTTGTGCCAATTGTGCTAAATTTAGGTTGTTATATACGTTTACTGTTTAAGTTTTGTACATATAATTTTGGTTTACTGGAGCTCTTTCTGATATGATTGAAACATAATGAATAATCTATGGTGTTTATGATGTTCTCGTGTCATAGATTGCGTAACATTTTATCCAGCTTACATATTGCAGGAATCAATTAAGTGATGCACATTGATCGTAAGGGGGACTGAAGCATCTTATTTGTATGGCATCAATTATGCAATTGTTTGTTCGATGATTGGGGAATTAAGATGGCTGTAAACGCTGAAGAGCAGAATAATATAGACCATGCAACTGATAGTTTCCCATTGCTAGTTGAAAGTCGAGAAAACCATGAAAATGAGCATGTAATCGATTTGGAGGGAGGAGGTGATGCAGATACATCATCAATATCATCAAGTGGATCCAGTAGTTCTCTTCAAGTGCTGTCTCGTGGCCCGCGGGCTTCTTTTGGTGGGTCAAATGCATTTGGGAGGAGAGGGGACACGCTGGGTCGACGTCGGTGGAGCCCGTTTGACACTTTGTTATGGATTTCAATTGAACTAGGATTCACTTTGGGTGAAATCATTGCATCGGTGGTTGTTTTATATATATCAAGAAATGAAAACCCTCAGACTCCTTTGTTTGCTTGGATTGTGGGTTATACTGCTGGGTGTGTTGCAAGTCTTCCATTTTTGTACTGGCGTTATCTCCATAGAAATCAGGCTACTGAAAACAGGTCAAATCAGTCCCGACAGCCACCTTCTGAGGGTAATCATCAACCTGAATCGAATTCTTACATAACAATTTCGTTTGCTCGATCTTCAGAAGATGAAAATCGGCCCGCCGCCTCACCAACCACTTGGAATGGTATAAATGTGGACTCCAATGCTAGGTAATTTATTTGAATATCTTGCACTGATTAATATTTCTTTTGGTTGCCATTTTATTTTTAAAAATGTTCAAGTTTATATTATTATAGAAAATAATAATTTTTATCTATTCAACTCAATCTTATATAGATGGTATAGATATGATTTTCATGTGATCTAACAGCTGAAAAATGTCAACAGGCTTACTACGGTTGTGGAGCATTTTAAAATGGCTTTGGATTGCTTTTTTGCTGTATGGTTTGTAGTTGGCAATGTTTGGATATTTGGTGGCCACTCATCATCTGCTGATGCTCCCAATTTGTACAGGTGGCACTATATTATTTAGTTTAGAAAGCAACTTCCTTTCTTTCACCTAGAGGTGGTGATTTCGACCCAACTATATACAAAATGAATGGGTTTGGGTTATGTTTAACTGCTCAAATTGACTAAGCTAGAAGTTTTAACTAAAAAGAAAACCTGTAAAACGGGTTTAGCAGGTCATATGATTTGAAAGTCATCCAAAATGTATCTGAAGGTATACAATTTTATATATTCTTTTCACCTAATATTAAAGGTTAGCTTGTTATAATAAGCGCAAACCACATGAAATAGAGATGAACTTTACATTTTTTTTTAATTTTAGCAACAACTTAAGTTAGGCGTAAAATAGCAACCGACTTATATTTTATTACAAATTTTAGCAACCAACCTTATTATAACTGATCTAACTTGTAAATTGCCGATATGGCAGTTGATGTCTAGATGATGCCATGCTAGTCGCCGTATAAGAAGCCACATATATCAAAAAGGGTGCTTATCCGAAAAGAAGTTATTACAAAGTATTTACAAATTTGAGAAAAAGATCTTTTTTATATTTATATATCGATATAATCATTAAAATGTCATATTAGATGGCACATGGCATATACTCATTTCAACACACTCATAACCCAACCTACCCGACCCGTCCACTTTTGCTACCAATAACCTTTACTTGATAAGAAACCTCATAATTTCCTTTGTTATTGTCACAGGCTCTGTATAGTATTTCTTACTTTTAGCTGTATCGGCTATGCAATGCCTTTTATTTTATGTGGAATGATATGTTGTTGCCTGCCTTGTATCATTTCATTCCTTGGTGTTCATGAGGATATGAATCAAATGAAGGGAGCAAGTGAAGATTCTATAAATGCTTTGCCGACACACAAGTTCAAAGTAAAGAAAGCTGGAAATGACACTAAAGAAACTAATGATTCAGTAGCGGATGAAGGCGGGATTCTTGCACCAGGGACAGAAAAAGAGCGGGCCATCTCTGGGGAAGATGCTGTAAGTTTTTACCTTACAGTTTTTCACTTCTATTAATTAACCACTTTTTTTTAACAAACTTGTTTAGATTCCTTGTTTCTTGATGTGTTGGATAAGACCCAAGAATACTTTTACATATTATTTGTCACCAAATAACATTACTTTCAATTGTATTTAAGTTAACAAATGCACATGCATGACTGATGGCAGTTTTGAAAAATTTACATACGAATGAATTGATCTTGGGTATTTTTTTTTAATCTCTAGCTGGTCAAAGTTGTTGCTGAAGTATAGTCAGATGCATAAGGTTCCAAAAGCACTTTATAGAACAAAAAGTCATTAATGTTTCATAAAACTTTAATATAGCTTTTGTATTTAATTTTTTAATAAGTTAATTGATTTATAAATTTAAAAAGAAACATATAAATCTTTTTGCAGCCCGTTCTGACCCAAAAAAAACGTACCCATTCTGTCGTGAACGTGTTTGTTTAATAGATAACAAGGAATTTGACCCTAAATATAGACTTTTAAAAATGGTGCAGGTTTGTTGCATATGCTTGGCAAAGTATGCAGATAACGATCTGCTGAGAGAGCTTCCTTGCATGCATTTCTTTCATATAGAATGTGTAGATAAATGGCTGAAGATCAATGCATCATGTCCATTATGCAAGTTTGAAATTGGGGGCGGTACTGACACGTCATCTACACAAGACTCTAGTCAGCAACAAGAATGAAATATCATAAAAGGTAAATTAAACTCGCGGACCACAGAATATAAATCATTTAGGAAACAGTAAGATTCTGTCAAGTTGATTATGGTTTTTGTCGATGTTTTAGTTTACCATTTGACAAGTTATGGGTTGTATAGATGAATCAAATCAAGTGGAATCAAATATGTTGTTAATAGTGTTTGTCTAATAAACATACAATTTTTCCTATATGATGTACGTTTATAGTTGGCAAAAATTCACATGTTGACAAGAATTACCTAGGTAAAATCTTGATATTCTTCTAGTTTGGTCGACTTGCGGTTTAGAAGTCTTCAGTGTACCTGCTGTCTGTCTACATACAACCATTTCATTACCCTTGGTAAAGAAGAGAGAATGCCTCCATACTCGCAACAAAATTAAGGTTCGCCTTGTCATGACAATTTAATATTGAAGTCGCACAAAATCACTTGGGAGGGAGTTAAAACGGAAAATTTTGTTTAGTACAAACTAGGTTAAGTAAATCCAAAATATTTGGTCCAGAAGTTGCAGAGTTTATGCAAGTAACTAGTTTCTCATATTAAACTTATATTATCCAAATAAGTTAGCCTTTTATATAAGCAACTAGAAAATTTTGTTTAGAATCACTGGTTCTATTTAGCCCTTCGTTACCTGTTAAAAAGTTTAAAAGTACCAAATAAAGCGCATAACTTATATATAATGAACAAATTACAAATTCCAACACATTAAGATCATATAGCTTGTGCTTCATACCAAACATAAGAATACAAACAACACATACAAACCTGAAGTCAAAATCATCTCAACTCTATGCAAAAAATTCCACATCATCTAAGATTCTTACAAAATCATTATATCTTCAAATTATCTCAAACAAAGATCCATATGCCAGCCTCAATAGCACATGCATGAAAGATAGAAAACTGTACACTATGCTATACAAGAAACAATATGGCGTGTTTGTTTTTTGTTGTCATTTCTGGCCTGAAACCTTCCATATTCTACCTATGTTATGATCGTTCTATGTGTAGTAAATTCAACTCATTTGTAAGTCAGATGTGATTGTAGCAGGTGGTTTTGATGAGTTTGGGTGTGGTGGTGAAGAACTTTCGATTAGTCCTGCAACTCCAGCACTTGCTATTTGAGCGTTTGAAGGAAGAAAAAGATCATGCTTTTGGTCTTTATAAGCTGCCCAAACCTGCCAAAATGATGTTAATTCATCAGATTGAAATTCATTATAATGGAAGCATGATTATGATTTTTACATGGTGACTTACTTCAGAAGAGTCTAGTATGTCACGAACTTTAGTACAGTGGGCTCCTTCCGCTGCAAGTGCATGCAAAACCTAGCTTGACAGAGATATGACCAGATCAGGAACAGAAGAGAGATGAAATGAGATCATGTCTGCGCTCAAGCCTATATTGGAGCTCAAAATATAGTACTTATGAATGGGTTAACTTGGGTGTTGTTTTATCTCAAATGGAATATTTATATAATAATAATTATCAACTTAGTTATTTATTATGGGTCGTACCTTATGTTTTATGTATTGTAACTCACTTTGTTTTTTCTTTATTATTTCATTTTGAACCCTATAGTTTGTATATTTTACGTCTAATCCTACTATCTTTTTCATTTTCAACTTTGGTCTCATATACCTTTCATCTTTTATAATTTGTGTTTTATGTTTCGGTCTAAAATTTTCGAGTTAACATACAGTCACATGCTTATGTGGTTTAACATTTTTAATCTATTATTTTCTGTTTTACTGTCGTGTTGTGTAATACACTTCGTTCTAATTTATACATAGCTAAACGTCGCAACGCGCATGTCTGGTTTAAAGTTTTTACGTCTATTTTTCATTCGGTCTTATTTCTTTTATTTTACAAGCTTTTCTAGTGTCGGTAGTCGCTAGCGACGATGAGACATTGATGCTATTTAACATGGTTTTACGCCCCTGCCACAACGCGTGGGGTTAAATACTAGTTTTTAGCTAAAATGTAAATGAGTCAATTTAGTAGAATGGGTTGCAAGTTGCCCAAATTCTTGCTAGTGGCATATAATATCACCTCTCAAATCGTTGTTTCAAATAAATAGAATAAATGTCGATTAAAAATTATAGACATTGGCTAAATTCGCACGTCCCAAGACTTCATTTTTAGATGACTAAATCCCTAAACTTGCGGAAACTCAAAGAAAAAAGTCCTTGGACCTTATTTCTAAAAAATATTTCTCGTTTTGCATGATCAAGTACATAAACATATTAAAGTTTAAGGAAAAACTTTGCCACTAACAGAAAAAACAGATTTCAAAGCTATCATGGAAGCTTGGACGGTTAGTAAATCTCGGGTCATAGTGGATATGATAGGAAATTGATCTTCCTTACCTTTCCACCAAGCCAACAAGTCAAAAATTTTAAAATCATGTGGACTCATAGTGGATAAAAAGTTTGTTCCACCATACCTCCCGAGTTCACTACTCGGAGTGTTTCCGCGTTGATGTTTATTACATTCACCCCTTAAAGTGTTATAAAAATCAAACATTGGATCATTTGAATTTTCAGAATTTGTCGCATGCCTTAATGAGTCATGGATTTATGATGATTCACCATATTTTATTAAATAAATATTATACATTTTTCCTAACTGTTCGTTAAAATCAGCTTTTAAAGTTTTATCATAAAATGGGTCATTAACTTCTAAATCTAAATTAGAAGTAATTTTATCAAGTAAAGTTTCAACCCCGTTCAAATTTATACAAGGGTTTAATGCAGCGACACATGTAATTACTGAATACATTTCTTGAAAATATTTTTTAAGTTTTTCTTTTATTGGGGTTACCATATCCGAATAAGGTCTACCCTAAAACGACATCTCATTTAATTTTGAAGTCATATAATAAATTTGTTGAAGTACTAAAGGACTCGTTGGATAATAAACTCCGGAAAGACAAGTAGTTGCGGTTTTAAAATTTTGAAGCAATTTGGTTACTTCTTCAATAATGAACCAACCCGATGGATGGTAACTGCTTGCCTTTCCACGACTTACCAAACTATTATGAAAGGCTATTAAACTATCTTTTTGTTCAAAAGCCTTTTCAAACATGTTACACGTAGAATTTCATCGTGTTGGTACGTCCCAATTCGGACCTAAACATTTAGAATTTGCGTCTTTACAAAACTTGCGATATCTATTATATCTTTGGTTATTACTAAAAATGTCACGTAACATTCTTTTAAAACTATCTTTTTGCGTTTCAATCGT
>BJCN01176460.1:1446-12284 GCA_018326445.1 Flaveria brownii
TATCTGCATAACTTTTCTATCTATCTTGGGCAGCCTTTAGTCATTGTCTGATTTGTTGGATTTTCTCAGTTGTCTAAAGAATACTTTCAGTTTTAGTCAATTGATTATCCCCTACTTCGGTCCAACATATGGGAGTTCTTCATTTCCTACCGTATAAAGCTTCAAACGGTGCAGCTTTAATGCTGGAATGGTAGCTATTGTTATAAGAAAATTCGATCAAAGGCAAATAATCATCCCAGCTACCTCCAAAATCAATAACACAAGCACGCAACATGTCTTCCAAGGTTTGAATTGTTCGCTCGCTCTGACCATCAGTCTGAGGATGATATGCAGACATGTTAAGCATTTGTCAACATATTAGGCTATGGATCTTTTCATATTAGGCCACACGTAGTGATTTCGAATATCTTTATACATTTTGTTTGCTCCAACATCCATTGTGTATTTGTACTTGTGGGATTCATCCAATACTTTGCCCTGAATACCTCCAGATTTCGTGATCCAAATTCTCTGACTAAATCCTAGAGTTCCATCCATTCATTAAGTCTATAATTTTTTGTTACCCATCATTCTTTCAGCCTGAATATTCTCATCTTTCAAAGCTTTAGTTTGACCATCTACGACTACGTAAGCCTTTCCAGGATGGTATTTGATTTCACAATCGTAATCATTGAGAAGTTCTATCCACCTTATTTGCCTCATGTTTAACATCTTTTGATTAAAGATGTGTTATAAGCTCTTATGATCTAAGTAGATTACACACTTAATACCATACAAGTAGTGTCGCCAAATTTTTAAGGCAAACACTATGGCACTCAATTCAAGGTCATGCGTAGTATAGTTCTTTTCATGAACTTTTAGTTGTCGTGATGCATAGGCTATAACCTTATTTCGTTGCATCAACGCACAACCTAAACCATTATATGAGGCATCACAGTATATTGCAAAGTCTTCATTACCATCGGGTAATTCAAGTATGGGAGCACTGCTAAGCTTTTGTTTTAGAAGGTTGAAGGCTTCTTCTTGCTTTGGTCCCATGTCAAACTTTACATTCTTTCAAGTCAAAGATGTTAAAGGGGGGCAAATCTTAGAGAAGTCTTGAATAAACCTTTGGTGGTATCCTGCTAAACCCAAAAAGCTTCTAATCTCACTGAGATTCTTTGGTGCTTCCCATTTCATTACAGCTTCTATCTTAACCGGATCTACTTGTATTCCTTTCTCATTTATCACGTGACCAAGAAATTGAACTTCTCTTTTCTAGAAGTTACATTTAGAGAATTTTACATAAAGCTTTTCTTTTCAAAGGGTTTCTAGAACCATTTTCAGATGTCTAGCGTGATCATCTTAGTCCTTAGAATAAATAAATATGTTGTCCCATAAAGACAATGACAAAGTTATCCAAGTATGGCGTGCAAACTATATTCATCAGATCCATTAATGATGTAGGGGCATTGGTTAGTCCAAAATACATAACCAAAAATTCGTAATGACTATAACGCGTCCTGAATGCGGTCTTGGGAATGTCTTCCTCATGCACTTTCAATTGATGCTAACCTGATCGAATATCAATTTTTGAAAAGTAGTTGACTCCTTGAAGTTGATCAAATAAATCATCTATCCTTGGTAAAGAATGCTTGTTCTTGGCAGTTAACTTGTTTAATTCTCGATAATCAATGCACATATGCATTGAACTATCTTTCTTTTTGACGAACAATACTGGCGCTCCCCAAGGCGAGGAACTCGATCTAATAAACCCTTTTTCTAGGAGTTCGTCGATTTGCTTCATAAGTTCTTTCATCTCCGAATGGGCTAGATGATAAGGAGCCTTCACGATTGGCTTAGCACCAGGTACTGAATCAATATGAAATTCTATCTGACGATCTAATTGAAGTCCTGGTAAATCTTCCGGAAACACGTCTGGGAATTCGCACGCTACAGGGATTTCATTGATCTGCATTTTCCTTTTAGCATCTATCATGCATAGGAGAAAGGCTATGCATGCTTTATGAATACATTTCATTGTCTTCATTGCTGAGATGATACTGGTCTTGGGGTTTCCATCACTTCCATGAACTATTAGCTTTTCCCCATCTTGCTTACGTATCGTCATCGTCTTATGTTCACAGTTGAGACAAGCACAATGTTTATTCAACCAGTCCATCCTAAGAATAACATCATATTTAAAATGGTCGACATTAAGTTTACAGAGATTTCTGTGTTAAGTAGGGTAATAACATAATCCTTAAGAATTTGACTTATCTTATCTCGCTCACCACTGGCAGTTTCTACAATATAAGCACATTCTAGAGTTTGTGGTACTAAGTTCAAATAAGGTACTAAGGCAGTTGAAATGAAACTTCTATTTGCACCAGTGTCAAATAAAACTCTAGCATATATGTTGTTAATGAGAAACGTACCAACTATGGTTTCATCTCCAGCTTCTCTTAACACATACACTCGACCCTTGGACTTGTTCTGATTCTCTATAGGTTGTGCTTGTGGAGGGTTCTTGCAATCACTTCGGAAATGTCCATACTCCCAACAGTTGAATCATCTAATTTTTGGGCAGTTCTTTTGTGAATGATCACCCATTGGACATTTAATACATTTAGAATCTTGATAGTTTCTCCAAGACACACTTTTATCGTTCCTCCATAGTTTGTTGATACGGTTCCTTCATTTCATAGGATCTTTCTATCCTTTCTTGGCATCTGGTTTCCACCCTCATTTCTCTTTCCTTTGCTGTTTTCAGTCATTATGCCTTCTTCTTCATATGCAATGCAACTTAATGCAATTACGAACTCATAGGTTTTGGTGGTAGCCATCTTAACTAACTGTCTAATATGAGGGGGTAACCCCTGCACGTATCATTTTACGCGCTTTTGTTCAGGTGTTACATGCTCAGGAACAGTCAAGCCATCTTGTCAAACTTGGTCGCGTAGTGACGATGTGTCATGTTCCCGACCTGTAGTTGTAAGAATTCTCTTTCAATTTTGTCCCTTTCAACTTCAGGACAAAATGTCTCCAAGCGGCAACAATTCCAAGTCCTTTAGCTTGTTTAAAATTGTCCCACCAAAACAATGCCTTAGACCTGAATAAGTGAGTGGCATACATGACGGCTTGTGTGGCTATGCACTCACTTATTTCAATAGCAGCTTCCATCTCATGAATCCACTAAAAAGTCACCATGGAATCTCTTTTCCCATCACATATTGGAGGTTCACATCCTTTGAAAGCTTTGTAAGAACATCTCTCCTTAGGTTCAGTTCCCATAGCAGCATCTTCATTACCATTGGTATTATAACTATGATCATCCTGTCAATTACAATCATTGCTCATATATCCCCTAGAGGCATTCATGACTTCAGCTATAATAGTTAGCAAAACATCTTTAATTACGCCAGCTACAACTGCTTGGAACTACGGTCCGGCAAATTGTTGTGCCTCTGATTTAGTATTATGAAGATGTTCATGATCATCATTCGCAGATGACATGATTTGCCTTCTATTACTAGGAGGTCTACCACGACCCCTACAATGAGTACTTCCTCCTCTTGTCATAATGAAAACCTACTTTAGGGAGCAAGGAATTAGTATTCACATGATGGATTATGATCCAGAACATAATAGTACTGATAGACAAGAAATACTAGTGGCCAGGTGTCATTGCTTATCTATTGCACTTGCAATGTTCTAGCCATTATCCTCCTTGTTTTACCAAAACCCATTACCCAATACCTAAGCAGTTAAACTATTTATCTTAAAGCATCTTTCCTAGTTTAAGTCTAGATACTATCCTTGTACCTAGTTCACTTAAACTATGGCTCTGATACCAACTTGTAACGACCGACTCCCAGGGCACACCCTATGGAGCGTTACGAATTGGATATACGGAACACATAGTAATCAGAGAATACATAGTGGAAGTAAAACTATAATTATACATTATAGTGAGTGATACATCTGTCATATTACACCAAATATTACATAATTTTAACTACACTAGATATTCAAATCTTCAGCAGCACTCTAGAACTTTATCTCCTCATAAGCTTAATCCAAAATCTCTTATTTCTAAAATCACCTGGCACTTAGGATGTTTGTCCATAAAATAAAAAACATTTGGGACTCATCATAAAACTTCTGAGTTCATAAACATAGCATTCTTCAAAATTCAGAACATATTTAATATTGACTATTGCATCAAGCAGATACGACCATGGCAAACTGATAGGAATAGAGTAAGCACAGTATAAATTCACATAACCAAGCTATGTATACAAACTCCACCGGCTAAAGCAAAATCATCCAAGCAGCCCTCAAGCATCCTATCAAGCATTACCACATATCATAGATGCTATTGATAGTCTACTCTTCAATTGTTACCGGTTATCAGAACATCACATACCGTTTTAAGCAGTTCAGAGGAACTCACCTTAACTAATCCGATCGGTGATATGTCTGCTCAGGTTCACTGCTACCAAGTATTATCGTATACACAAAATAACATTATTAAAGCTATATTCTAATTAGAAACTATCTAAGGGATAATTAATTATCATTTTCTATTTGTTGGCATTATTCGACACTTCCTTTACCCTATGCCAACCATTTGATACAACTTTTACTAGTTGGCTACCCAATACCTTTCCCATTAATAACCCTAACGCCTAATAATAATAATGATGATGATGATGATAATAATAATAACAACAACAACAATAACAACAACAATAATAATAATAATAATAGTAATAATAATAATAATAATAATAATAATAATAATAATAATAATAATAATAATAACTACAAAAAAATAATAATAACTATTATAATAATAATAACTATAATAAGTAAAGATATAATTAAACGAGAACATACTTGAAAACTACCTATGGCAATTTGATGTAGAGTCTCCTCTACTCGCGCTTCTACTTTAGCACCAAAAACGACTACTAGCAAGACCAACCGGGTATTGAGAACTCGGGATTCTCATTATATTAGAGCGTACCCAAGGACAAAACTTATATCCTTAAGATGAACCAGAAGGTTGAATATATAGGAAGCAGGCAAGCACGTCAATTTCTCCCCGCGTCGATGTGGGATGTAATTGAGCAGCTAGTCTGCTTGCTTACTTAATATAATTAATTCAGCTACTTACTTCGTTTTTCTCTGATAACTTTTAATGTATAACGTTTCATAAAATTTCTAATATGTCGTTGTAATGAGCTTATTTTTTTCTACGAGTCAACCTAAGTTTCGTAAAAAACGGAGCAGGCTCGAATATAATATATTATTATTATATTTAAACGGCCTCTTATAACTAAAAATTTTCAACTAAAAACTTCAAATTTTAAATAGACAATTTACACATAACTTACCCGTTTGGCAATATATGAAATACGAAGTTCATATTGATTGTATTTCAACTGTTACATATGACCCAAACGCTCGGGATGTTACAATCTGGGTGTTTGACCTTTACTTTGTTGCAAGCAAGATTGGTTTCTTTCTTTTTGGTGAAAGAGAAAAAGCCTTGGTATGTGTTTTGTTTTCTACATGTTAACTTCCGAAGATCTTTTAGGTCATTATCACTAGATACTTGCTACTTGGTACTTTGACTATATGGTTTTGTTCATTTGCTTCGTGCATCAAAAGTTAGTGCACTACTATGTCACCAGCCCCCTTATAAGAGCTGGTTATGGCATAACTACAGGCACAACTGACTTGGCTTGTTTGCTGAAAAGCTGGTATGATGGCCATAAGGTTAGTTGTCCATCGATCTTTATGTTTTTTAAATTATAAATCTTGGCAGTTGTTAGGAGGATTTTGACCTTTCATGTACCATTATTTCCTTAAATGTTCTTTTAAAGAAACCCTAACCAAATTTTAGTGCCTTGTTTGCAGCAATCAATCTTTTGTTTCATTCTTTGGGTTAGTGTTCCTTGTCTTGCTTTGTTTTGTCTATAGGGTCTAAAAATTATGTCTCTTTAGTAATTGAAACTCACCCATGTAGAAGTTGAGAAGCTTTGTATTATCAATATAATCGAGAAGTTTAATCCTTTTGTTCCTAGTCCTAAGAAATCCATGGATCAATTTCTTAAGGGTGTATTTTGAAGTTTCAAACCTCTAATTCCTCATTTCTGTGTTTTTTCTCAATGTTCTGGAGTATTATCGATCATGTATTGGTTAAATTCCCTATTGATGTTGCTAAAGTTCTTTATTTTAAAGCGTTATGCAGATCATAGTGTTGCGAACATGATCTTCTGATGTTCAGTCGTTTTTTCCATCTTGTGAAGAACAGTGATTAGTATACAATGGAGAAAAATAAGGGCAAAGTTTCTTTGAATTCTGCCACTATAATTTCCCTTCATTCCTAGAATGATCATTTCTTCAGAATTTAGAGGATATAACTCCTTTTAGGATGGTGTGGAGGAAGTTTTATGCTATGCTGATTGACAAAATAACCCTTAGTAGACGATATTGTCTTTTAACAAGTAGGGTATGTATCTACCATTTTGTTTTATTTTTATATGTTGACCTGCTTTTCTATTTTCTGCACTTATGAGTACCTGGGAATTTATCAAGTCGGGTAACACAACTGATATTGACTTTGTTGAGAAAATAGTGGTCTAAGGCTAAGTTGGTGTGCTGCTAAGGATGAGTCATGTGTGACAAGAGACTGATTAGTTTGTCAACATGTTGGGACTTGCGTCAGTGACGTCAAAGCCGTGTTTTGAGTCATTAAAGATGACTAAGGCCGAGGAAAGAAAAGTGTGGCCTCCCTTTGTTGATGGAAGAAGATAGCTTCTACACGAGCCAGTTCCAAAATGCTTAAAGGTCTTGTTGAAGTGAGCGATGATAAGGCAGAGGACTTAAATTTTGTTGATTCGGTTCTTTTTTCTAAAGTAGGTACTTTTATTGTAATTAAAGAATTGGCTGCAAGTAAAAAGGGTATGAGTGAGTATAATCATGAAGTTACTTTGATGTTGGCTCCCTTAGATAAGGACGATGTTTATGTTCCTAATTTTCCCTTGCACGATGGGGAGTATAGTAGAAGGTAGTTATTTTTTGTGACATGTTATCATCTTGCTACCCTGGCTAATAAAAATTCTAATCTTGCTGAAACTGATACCTCTATTACATGTCGCTTACTTTGAATGTTTAAAGGCTTCCTACCCTCATCCTGGAGGGTAATAATAATCTGTTTGGTCATTCAAAGTAGTTTAAACTTGCAAGTTCAAGGGAGGAAGTGGAGTTATTAGTTAAGAGAGAGAGAGAGAGAAGAATATGATTTTCTATTTAGATATGGCTAAAAATCAATATAAAGCTTGAAAGAAAAAGTTGGTTGATTTGAAGATAATTTTAATGAGTGAGAAAGAGAAATTAGCCATTGATAATGGAGCCTTAAGAGTTGACTGAAAAGGGGTTGAGGCTGAGAAGGCTTGTGTGGTGGCTGTAGTAGCATGATGGCAGGAACGACCTAAAATGCTTGCACTGGAAAAAAGAGGTGGCTGGTTGAGCATCGTTTTCAACAAACGGTTTTCAGCAAACAGTTTTATGACATCCGGTAATTTTCTGTTACCAAACTCCATTAGTTCCGTTAGGTCTTGCATACAAGGTCGTGGGCATGCATTAGTTGATGTTGAATGTTGGTAAGTTAATAATATCTAACAATGATTATCAGATAATAATTTATTTAATAATTTTGGTTATTAATTTGTAGTTATGGGATTTATAAATTTTAAGTATTATTTGTGGATTTTACTTGATAATGTGACTACATGTAATATATATTTCATGTGTTTTGGGATTAATTGAGAATGTAGGTGATTGTTATTATTGATTAATAATATTTGTATCTTGTTGTTAAAACCTTTTAAAATGCATTAAAAGTTTATTTTTTATAAAATATAAACAATAGGAATTTAAATGGTAATTATACTAAAATTAAGTTAGAAAAAAATCCCAACCCTAGCCCCCATCCCCTTTCGGCCGCGGCATCCCCCAAACACACACACCCCTTGCGAATTTTGATCAAGAAACATCAAGAATCATCAAATTCTAGAGGCAATCAAGCATTACAAGTAATTAACAAGTGCTAATCATCATCTTTACACACCTAGAGGTTAGATTTTATTGGTTTTTCGTGGTTTTTGGGTGTTGGCCGAAACCCTAGTTTGAATGGGTGCTAGATATCGAATTTTGTGTTGTTTGATAATTGTATGATGTTAGTTAGATTGTATGTATGTTTGCTTACATGGATTATACAATAAATTCATGGTTTTGATGTGTCGTTCATACCTTACTAGTAATAGTAACTTTTGTGCATGGAATCGATGAATTGGTGATGGATTGATGATGTAATGATGTTAGTGATGTTGTACGAGTGTTGATCTATGTAGATGATGTAAGAAATCCATGATTTATGTAGTCTAGTTCATACATTGCCAAAAGTGGAAACTTTTATGCATGAGGATTTGTATTTGGATGAATTATAAGTGTTTGATGGATGCTTATGATTGCTATGAACTAGATAGGGCATGATATTGATGAATTTGTGTTGAAATTGATGGAAGAATAGATCTTGGATATTACTTTCCCAAAAGGGAAACTTTAATTTGGAAGATCATTAGATATTTTGAGTTAGACATGTTTATGATGCTAGGATCATATTAGAATGTTTCTAGATGATGTATAATGTGTTGGATTATGATGATTGGGTCATATGGTTAGTTGGTGCAACTATGGGAACATATTGGCTTTCTTGATAAATGTGCAAGTGTACGTGTTATGTGTTATGATGAATTTACGTTATCGATTATTATAATTCTAATGTATTGTTGGTGTGAGTTGTATGTAGAAACTAAATTAGAATTTATGTTCTATGAGGAATTGGATTACGTATGTTGTATGATAACCTGGATTTGCATGAAAATCATGATAAGTCTTATGTGTTACAATATGACTTATGAGAATAACTTGCATAGTAATGTGGAATGGTATGTTGAATGATTAATTTCTACAATTGATCAAACAAGAATTTAATTTGATATATCACCAACGGGTCAAACGGGTCAACTGGGTCTAATGAGTCTTGTTTTCCAAAACCTTGTGTCAAAGTGTTATAGAGCACTTAGGGTTGTTAAAGATTCTGTATACACGTACTTATGTACTTGCGTGTTCTAGGTAACCTCTGAAGGTTGTCTTTCCACTCACTATTAGCTTTTATCATTGCTCGTGTACATACCAGGTGAGTTCATGCCCCACTGTTTTAACTTACTTCCTTTTTGGGGGAGATGGCATACTGTTTCTTTTACAAACGCTTTTATAGATAAGTTGTGTTAGTATAAGGTAGTGTAGCCTTACCATGAAAGTCCTCACACTTTTGGATCGTTAATATTGGTAACTAGCGGGAAATGCTAGGTAGTACTACTAGGCCTGACAAGCCCCACCTGTGCGACTCGAGGTCAAACGGTTGCAATATTGTGATAAACACAAACATCATCATAACTTGGTAGGTTGTGATGGGAGGCAAACAAACGAAACACATGTCATCTTCGATCACGAAATCACTATACTTACTACTTGTGTAACCAGACTAGCTATCTGTTTCAGCACATTACTTATGATTATATAACTATTACTAATTTGATTTAACACAAACTCTTGAACTCACCAACCATTGTGTTGACATCTGAGTATGTTATTCTCAAGTCGAGGTTGACTGCAAATGTAGGAGCCGCACGGGTCTCATATGCATTCTTAAAACTGATAACATTAGTATTTTGAATTGTTACTTTGGTTAATTTATTGTTTGGCACGTGTTTTGCCAATTTACATTTTCAGTACTTTGAGTTTAACTTATTTATAAAACGCTTCCACAAAATTTTTAAAGTTACAAACTCTGATTCATTTTTTACGTTACATATAGTGTCATTCTGAGTAACTAATGACTGTGATCCTGGTTTGTTCACACGCCTCGCGGTATAACCCCGCACGTGGATTTTGAGGGTGTGACAAGTTAAGAGCCTTCTACATAGCAAAAAGATCAACAAGCCACTTATTGAGGTTTACAACAAGTTTGTTGTCCAAGGTAGACATGTTGGTTTGGCTTCTTCGTGTAGTGACTCTCAAGAAATGAGACCTATTAAGCAATGCTTTGGAGAACATCCTAAGGCTAATCAATAGTTCATGGAAGTTGTTCATCAATGGAGAGCCTGACTTACCCCTACATTGATGAGCGTTATAAGTGTGGCACTATGCCTTTATCTATTGTTATAAGTGTGGCACTATGCCTTTTGTTTAAATCGATATATGGATCGAATATTGCAATCATATTGTTGTTGTTTTTCGAATCTGTGATGTGGAATCTCACAGATCCGTTAATGATTTCAAGTGAAGATCTGTATGCAAGTTTGAATATGTATGATGATGAATGAATGATGAACAAATTCAAGAACATATATTCAAATAAATTTCATTCATTCATATGTACGATATTCAGGAGAATTACAAGAGAGTTTGCAAGAGCACACTTTCTCACACACACAACTTTGATTTCTCGAAATTGTTAGTGATACACCTTTTGTGTGTGTTAGGGTTCTAAAACCTATTTTAAACTTATGGAGTATAAATGACTACACTTAGCCATTTATGCCCTATACAATAATAAGAAAAATTACATTTAAGCACAAAATGATTACACAAATATAGGTCTAAGTCTGATAAATTCTTTGTTGCTAATGCGTGACTGTCGGGTGCAGACATCATTCGGAACGACCACTGATGTTGACTGTTAACTTTGACCATGGTTGACCAAGTTTGACTTTGGTCAA
>BJCN01176500.1:2869-15048 GCA_018326445.1 Flaveria brownii
CTACTGGAAAGGTGCAACAGAGGCTGCGCCCAGCAAGTACAACACAGCCAAAGGGGTCCTTAGAGAAGGTTGCTGAGAAGAAGTAGGCGAAGGAGCCATTAGTCCATTTTGACAGACCTCCATATCTAGGACATTTGGCTCAGTACCAGTCTGAGGAGCAGTACAGAAAGTTCATTGAGATGTTAAACAGCTAAAGGTGAACTTACCTTTTGTAGAGGCATTATAACACATGCCTAAGTATGCTAAGTTTCTGAAGGACCTGCTCACGAATAGGAAGAAGCTGGAACAGATCTCAACTGTGACGTTGAGTGAGGAGTGTTTGGCTGCTGTGTAGAACAAACTAACATAGAAGATGTCTGATATGGGTAGTTTTAGTATTCCATGTATCATAGGTGGTTTATTTATGAGCAATGATTTAGCATATCTAAGGGCTAGTATCAACTTTATGCCATATTCTATGTTCGCCAAACTAGACCTAGGCGAGCCAACATCGACACGCATGAGCATTCAGTTGGCAGATAGGTCAGTGAAGTATAGGCGAGGTATTGTAGAGAACATGCTTGCTAAGGTGGATAAGTTCGTTTTCCTATTGATTTTGTGATCTTAGATATGGATGAGTATGATAAGGGCCTATTAGTCTTAGGATGACCTTTCTAGCTACTATGAGGGCATTAATCGATGTCCTTGACGGAAAGCTAACCTTACGAGTTGCTGATGCGACAGTTACCTTTGACGTGAACAAATCCATGAAGAAAACACACGATCAGGATGACACCTTATACTTCATAGATACCATTTGGACACATGTGACGACAAGTGTTCGAGAGTTTATCAGATCAGATCAGATAGATTCACAGATCCCGGTTAGGGAGAACCAAGAAATCGAGTTGACCGCTTTTGCCTTTGAGCATGACTCGGTAGATCGTGAGAGTCCGCCTCTCAAGGAGGCTAATGTTGTGAGGTGATTACGAGAGAGGAACTGATAGAGAAGCCAACGATTAAGACTCCCCATCCTTAGAGCTTAAAGAATTGCCATCTCACCAGGAGTATGTAGTTCTGGATAAGGGATCTCAAGTACCTGTCATCATTTCTGCTAAAGGCATACAAGAAGGCGATTGCGTGGAAGCTGATGGATATCAAGCGTATCAACACTTCATTCTTCATGCATAAGATACTCATGGAAGATGAGTATAAGCCTGTTAGACAGAGTCAGAGGATATTGAATCCTAACATGTAGGAGGTAGTTCAGAAAGAAGTTATTAAGTTATTAGATTAAGTATTGATCTACCCTATCTCTGACTTGAAGTGGGTGGGTCTTGTGCAGGTTGTCCTTAAGAAAGGGGGGATGACAGTGGTGACTAATGAAAAGAACAAGTTGATTCCGATAAGGACAGTCACCGGGTGGCGAGTTTGCATTGACTATCACAAACTGAATGATGGCACGAGGAAAGACCATTTCCCGCTTCCCTTTATCGATCAGATGTTGGAGCATTTGTCAGGGCAACAGTTTTACCGTTTCCTTGATGGTATTTCAGGTTATTTCTAGATCCCCATCGCTCTGGAGGATTAGGAAAAGACGACCTTTACATGCCCGAATGGCACCTTTGCGTATCGCGGCATGCTGTTTGGGTTATGTAACACTCCAGCTACTTTTCAGCGGTGTATGGTAGCTATATTCCAGGACATGATCGAGAACTCTATAAAGGTTTTCATGGATGACTTTTCTCTGTTTGGGAGCTCCTTTGATTCATGTTTTGAGCGTTTGGAGAGGATGTTGTCTCGATATGGGGAGACTAACCTCATGCTGAACTGGGAGAAATGTCACTTCATGGTAAATGAGGGCATTGTTTTAGGGCACAAGATTTCACATGCAGGGCTTGAGGTTGATAAGGTGAAGATTGAGACTATCAGCAAGCTTCCGCTACCAACATCGGTGAAATCTATGCCACACTGGTTTTTATCGACTTTTCATTAGAGATTTCTCTAAGATTGTGAGGCAAATGACGCAACTTCTAGAGAAAGATGTGCTATTTGTGTTTTCTGAGGAGTGTAAGAGAGCTTATGATCTTCTGAAGGAGAAGTTAGTGAATGCTCTGATTATGGTCGCACCGGATTGGAGTTTACCTTTTGAGTTGACGTGGAACGCGAGTGACTATGCGATAGGAGCGGTGTTATGTTAGTGTATGGACAAACACTTCCACTCGATCTATTACGCGAGTAAGACACTCACTGATGTGCAGGAGCATTACACCACGACGTAGAAGGATTTGTTAGCAGTAGTCTTTGTATTTGATAAGTTTAGATCTTACCTCATCCTTTCTAAAACTATTGTTGAGACAGACCATGCGGCGCTTAAGTATTTGTTTAGTAAGAATAACGCAAAGCCACAATTAATATGATGGATTTTGTTGCTTGAGGAGTTTGACATTGAGATCAGCGATAAGAAAGGTACGGAGAACGTAGCAGCGAACCATTTGTCACATTTAGAGGACTCCGGGCGTGTTAGGGAGGACATGATTGATGATAACTTTCCACATGAGACATTGATGTTTGTGAAAGCACAAGAAGAGGGTTTTCCATGGTTTGCAGATCTGGCTAATTACTTAGCGACAGGGGTTCTGATGATATGCATGACACATTAGCAAAAGAAGATATTCTTTGCAGATGTTAAGCATTACATTTGGGATAACCCCTACCACTTCCACATTGGAGCAGATCAGATTGTACGTTGGTGCGTACACAGTGATGAAGCAAGGAAAATTTTGAGGCATTGCCACTTAGGACCAATGAGTGGCCACTATGGAGCGAGTTTGATAGCTGAGAAGGTATTTGACGCTGGATTTTATTGGCTGACAATCTTTAAGTATGCACATGAGTTTGTGAGGAGTTGTGATACGTGTCATAGAGTAGGAAATATCTCTTCCCAGAATGAGATAACAGACTGCCATTAAGGCATGTGAGATATTTGATTTGTGGGGCATCGATTTCATGGTCCCGTTTCCACCATCTCGCTGGAACAAATACATCTTAGTAGCCATAGACTATGTTTCCAAGTGGGTGGTGGCTCAAGCCTTACCCACAAATGATGCTAGGGTTATAGTGAGATTCATTAAGCAGTTATTTTCGTGCTTTGGTACCCTTCAAGCCCTGATTAGTGATCGAGGGACCTACTTCTACAATGCGCAGATGGAGAAAGCCTTGCAACGCTATGGGGTCACCCATCGGCTTGAAATGGCTTATCATCAGCAAACTAGTGGGAAAGTTAAGGTAAGTAATCGGGGTACCAAGCGGATTCTGGAGAAAACATTCAGATCAAATTGCAAGGATTGGTCTGATAAGTTAGGTGTCACACTCTGGGCTTTCCATATGGCATATAAGACACCGACCGGTTCTACACCGTTTCGGATGACTTATGGGAAAATGTGTCATCTACCCATGTGTTAGAATATCACGCATATTGGGCATTGTGAACTGTGAATCTAGATATGTCCGTGGCAGGAGCGAATCGATTTCACCACGAGTTGGAGGAATTAAGAGATCATGCGTACGTACATTCGATTCGTTACAAGGAACACACGAAAGAATTACATGATCGCCACCTGAAAGGTAATAAAGAATTCAAGTGTGGGGATCAAGGGTTGCTGTACAATTCACAATTGAAATTGTTTCTGGGAAAATTAAAGTCCCGATGGTCGGGACCATACATTGTGCATGAGGTATTTTGATGTGCTCCAAATTATACATAAAACACTATCAAAAGCACATCAATTATTCATTAATTTCTTCCTTAAAATAATGATTATCTACTTAAAATCGTTTAATTGTGTTTTCAGGTGTTGTAAAGGGCAAGATGGACAAAAGAAGCATATTTAACAAGAAATTGAAGAAATCCGAGCTTTCAGTTCCAAGCATGGGGTCATGCCTCATTAAGCACGCCCCCATGCCTTGCCTGAAACACACCCCGTGCTAAATTTAGCAAACCCCCGTGTTTGGACATCTGACAGGACAAAAAGTACTGTCCCCTAAAGTAGTCACAGGGCCGTGCCCCACCTCAAACATGGGGCCGTGCCCCATTTGTCACGGGGTCGTGCCCGACAATCTCTACACGTACGAGCCGACCAACTTTCGTAAGCATTATACTAACACGGGGCCATGCCTTTTAGGCACGGGGCCGTGCTTAAACACTCCAGAAAGCCTATAAACAGAGGGCTAGGTTCATCATTTTGGCAAGCTTTTAGTGGGGTGTTACTCTACAGAATTCTCTCAGGAATCAAGCCTTGAAGACCATTTGAAGGCTCAAGAGGTGCATACAACACTTGGAAGAAGCTTAGGATTGTCTAAACATCATCCATTGTGGATCACCGGTTTGATTGTTCCATTTCACCGATGAATTGATATCTATCTTCTATGTTATGTGTTGTTATGTTCAAGCTCATTATGAGCTAAACTCTCATTATCATCCTAATTGGATGAAACTTAAGTAATTTGTCATGAGATAATGGTGTGATTTATATTGTGTTAATATTATAGTGGTCTTAGGAAAACTTTCGATGGGTAGCACCTACATTTGAATGGGAAGTTATAAACTTATGATTTGTAATTGTGATTGTCATACACGGTTGAAAAGCGTATGATTAACTTTTATTCATAACAAATCTATGGCTAATTAACTAGAGATGGTTATTAGAAATCATATCACCTTAACTTTCTGATCATTTACGGGTTCCCTTTTATTAGTCCGAGAAATATACAGTAATTGTTATGGTTTTCTAAAATTAATGGTATGTTGGATAGGAACTTGATCAACTCTCTTCTTACATTAAGTTACGTTTTCAGAAATCATATGTCGAAAATGACACAAAAGATTTACCTACATTACTAGCGCTTTGACCTAAACAGTAAATATCAACCTGACATGGTCCTAGTCACTACGGAGTGGATAGGTGATAAATCATGCCAACTCATCTTTATAAACATTAGCACAATTACTTTATTTAGTATTTTTAATCACACCACCACTTTATCATAGTTACATAAGTGTAATCTAATTAGGATGATAGCCTTTATTCACTGATTTTAAATCTAAAAGTTTCAACTTTGTTTTACTTTATTTTTCTTACTATTTATAAAACCCTAAAAACCCTAATTTACATCAATGCAATTTATCAATTTCCTAAACAAAAATTAAATCTGATAGTCAATCATTAAGGTTGTTGAGTAGGCTTAGTGTGTTCACGGATTGATACTCAGTTCTTACCATCACTATATTACCTCACGATAGGTGCACTTGCATTTTGTGTGTGTATTTTAGTATTAATAATAACCAATTAAAATTGAATCTGTGCGAAAATCCTTTATCAAAATATATATACTTTCACACCACATCATATTTCTATACGGAACAATTGAAATCGAGGAAAAGGATGGGGAGACGTTTAAGGTAAATGGCCATCGTTAAAAGCATTACATTTGCGAGCTAGTGATTGAGAACGAGGAAGAAGTGATTGATCTCGCCCCTGTAGGAGCCTGATTGCGAGGTTCGAGTCAGGCTGACGATCGTAAATAAACCAAGCGCTTCTGGGAGGCAACCCGAGGTTTTTTTTATTTTTTTCTACATTTTGGTTTACTTTTTATTTTTAGTTCTTCGTACCGGATGCTTTTGTGTTTGTCTTTGATTTCAGGTTATTGGTCGGAGCTGAATTATCATCCGCTTAAGGTTCTTCGTCAAGTTAAAGTGTAAGGATGACACGTACATTTTCAGTGAACCTTCTGTCATTGCACGTTACATATTAGGGGAGTTTCAGTTTTCCCAATTCTTTTACTTTTATTATTTTAATTTTTTATATCTATTTGTTCGAACATTAGGGACAATGTTTGATTTAAGTGTGGGGATGGGGTTAGTTAGCAAAACTAAAACATTTTGCATTTTGATTTGATAATAATGTAAAATATTGATTAATCCCTGAAATTCAAAAAAAAGGAGAAAAAAAAAACAAAAAAAAAACAAAAAACAAAATGAGAAAAAAAAATATACATAGAAAAATAAAATAAAAAAAGCACTAAGCAACTCATCCACGCATATAAAACACTACTGGCACGACTCATGATTTGATGCCGATTAGCGCTAACTAGTTATACCTAGAGCATGATTAACTTTTCAAGTCACATGATTAAATTAACTTAACAAGCGGTTATCAAAATAAAATGGTATAGACGTCTAATTAAGTAAGGTAAATAGAGAGATAATAAACGTGTAATTATCCACAACTTATACCCTGATTACCTTCATTTTCAAGTGAGATTGAGCCTTTAATTCTTGATTATTTGCATTTCACATGCATTTCTTTGTGTTGAGCGTTTATATCACACGATTACGTGCATTTTAGAACTTGTCTAGGTCATATGCGTTGAGACCATGAACTTTGAACTTGCATAGAAGTGATAGAGGCACCTAGGATTTAGTCTTGTGTTTAGCCTGTAACTACCCTACCCTGAAATTATTCACTAGTTAGCCATGTCGAGCCGTTTATTTACCGTTTCCTTTTGTTTACACCCATGTCAACCTAGCCTTTATTTATTTAAGCCTTTTGTGTTAACATGTGTTTTAGAAAATCCATCTAAGTTAGTGTTTATATAGTGTGATTCAATTGTTATGTTTGATTAGTTAATCTCAGTAAAAAAATAGAGATAGAGAGAAAAAATTGAAAAAAATGAAAAAAATAAACAAAAAGAGGGTGAAAAATTGATCTAAAAAATGTCTATTAGTAGTTAGTTTGTTTAAGGATTCAAGTTTGGTCCTTTGTTTTTGTTTATCATTTGCGTATTATGTTTGTGTTTAGGCTAGCGAAGTCGGATTTCTCTAAACACCTTAGCCTCGTTATTCCACTTGTTTATTCCTACCTGTCATCCTAGCCACGGTAAAACCCATGTAAGACCTACCTGATTTGTGCAAAGTTCAATTCTTACTTGGTGTATATGTGATACCTTTACAAGCTTATGACAATGTCGTATCGTGATGACATCAAGAGTAGCACATATATAAACTAGTACATCTTATACTAGTCCACTAAATAAACCGAGAGGAGAGAACATTGTGAGAAGTTGTGGATTATTGTGTGTTTAGAGTCTTTAAATGAACTAAATTTAGTTAGTAAGTCTATTTTTCAAAATCAGTATCACGGTTGCTTGTTAAGTTGTAATTCTATTGATTGTGATAGTGATTATGTCTTTATGAAAAGCGGATGGCGTTAATTGATATTCGCATTTATGTATTTAAACTTGTTAATGTTAAATATGTCGTGTGATGAGTTTTGCTTAGGGACAACCAAAATGGAACTGTGGGGATATTTGATTTGATTTAAAATATACATATTTTATATGAACATTATCTTATATTTCAAATAGTTTTAGGTTGGATTTTATTGAATAGTAATTATAATTGGGTCATCTTTATAGTTTAAACGTTTACAAGAGAGAAGAATACAAAAGAAAGTAGTTTTACTAAAGTTAAAATGAATGAATGAGACTTCAAATAAAAGCTACAACCAGAACTTTAATGTTATAAAATATTTCTAGAAAGTATATAAACATTAAAATTAAGTTACTAAAAATAAATTAAAAGTTGCAATATGGAATCTCCATGACATCCTTGTGAGTAAAAATTCACATCCATTAAACTTATTATATAAAATACATAATGAAACTAAAAAAAGTTGTTTTGGAAATGTGATTGAATAATTGATATTTGAAAAGTCATAATTCTAGTCAAATAATATAAATTGATTTTATCCATTCATGTTAACAGGTCACTAATTGAAAACAAAATAAAGAAAAAGGAGAATTGGAATTAATTGGCATAGAAATTTATCATTAATTTTTATCTATTAAAACCAAAAACCCGAAGGCAATTGAAAAAGGAAGAGCAACGGCAGAAACAAAATAGGTATTTTGGTTTCATTCAACGAGGGGGCGTTTGAGTAAGAGTAAAGAGCAATCTTGAAGCAAAAAGCAAGATCGGAGAGCAAGGACTGAAGCATTCAAACATTGAAGATAATTCGGTTTCGTTTTATTTTTGATTATTTTTCTTTATTTCATTGATTCTCTTGTTTATGTTGCTAAAGTTTGCAACTTTATTATCGTTTTTAATGTTTATAAACGTTATGAGCAGCTAACCTTTTAATACTACCTTGGTTGGGTTAAAAACTAATATGTTTTGAAGAAATATTTGGTTTTGATTTCGTATATTCATTTATTAATCTTAGAACTTGATTATTTTCTCAATTAAATATGGACACGTGTATTGTTTTATGCTTAAAAGTTGTTACCATGCTCGTGTATGTTTGATCTTGATTCATTGCGTGACATTTAGATTAGGTTTGCACATAAAAATTAATTACTTTGTGTTTTTAATTTTAGACTTTGATTAGAGATAATCTTAGGAGTTTTGGCTTACAAAGTGCTACCTTGTCTAGAATCTAGGGGTGATAGATATTGCTTAAAACCTCCTACTCATTGTTTGTTAGGTTTAGATTTCTCGAGAGCGTGTTTTGCCTTTCATTCATGGTGTTAGTGTTTTAGGGTATTTAATTGGATTTAATTAAGTTGTCATATATCTTAGGGTTAGAAACTATAATCTTAAAGATAATGTGGTAGAAAACCTAGGGGCGATATTCCATTAGACATTTTAATAAACCTATCTTGTGCTTCACACATGTCTTTGGTTTTCTTAGGGAGTAGTAACATACCTAGTTAACCCTAGATCCGTATCTTTAGAGATAGCCATACGAGTTATTACCTTTATGTCATCACATGTTAGTTGGATTCCGGCCTAGGTAGTTATTTAACATATTTGATCGTATTCAAGTTTTCAAGTTTGAAAACTTAGTTGTTTATTTCTTCCGTCGTGTTTAGATTAATTAATATTAGTTAAAATGTTTATTTTGTTTATTAATTAATTTATTAAATTTAATTAATTAATTGCGTTAGAAGTCGATACAGGTTTAGCAATGAAAGCCGCCAAACGTGTCTCTAGGGTCAGATATCCAGATTTACGTAAATTTTAATATATCACGACCAGTACACTTGCCGTTTGTGTGAAGTTTAGTTAGAAATTTCTAAATTTTAAAACTAATTTGTGAAAAAAACATTTTAAAAATAAAATAATATATATTTTTCACACATCAAGGCCACTTGATCAGGAGAAGCAATGTGAAGACCACCCATCTTCTGGAGCAGGTGATGATGTTGCTTATTGACCTAATCAATTAATAATATTCAAGAAGTTTATGAGTAATTCAATTATATTTGATCTTTATTGATTGTAAGTCCGCTACAATTATGCATTGATATCTACCAATACATTCGATCCTCAATGATTCTAATCCATTTATATATTTACCAAATAATTCTTATATTATCTAATATAACATATTAACTCGTGTATATAATATGTACACGTCACCTTGATTTTTATTACTTGATACGTCATAATCATATTTCTCACGACACTCGATTCATACTACGCGCACACGTCACATACGATGGATACAATATAGATATCAAACAACTGGTTTATATATATTCTGGGTGTGTTCATGTCCATGAGCCCGATCGGACAACCGAAGTACATTTTGAGATCCGAACACATCCACTGAATCACTTTCATATCATGATCACTTTATCCTTTCTGATTTTCTATTTTGATCACCGTTGACTGGTTTGACCGAGTTAATCAAGTTTGACCGAGACCCGATCCAGTCGTTTCTACCAGTTTGACCCCAAGAATCACCACCACCACCTAACGTGCTACACCCTCGCCAAGGGGAAAACACGAGTGAGTGAAGAATTTTTTATCTTTAGAACACATGGTACGAGAAATACTAAATGCAATGCATTCAAAAGACATAGGTTCTACATCATTGTCTTAGGTTACAAAATAAAGATTACACATACAGACATAAATCATAAATCTATATTAACAATGTTCCATTGTGCCTAGATGCACACAAGTTTGATTCCAAGGCTACCACACTTAGTTATTACCTGAAAAACACGTTACAGGTCAACTAAAAATTGGTGAGCTCGTAGAGTTTGAGAATCAACAAATAATTATCATAATAGTAAGCCGTTACAAGTAAGTATGAATCAATCCATTATATATGAATGTATATATGCGACATAAAGCCATGAGCCCACAATCAAAACTATATCCATGATAGTTGACTAACGCGTTCAACAAGTCTAGAGAACGGGAGTGCCTAACCTGATCTTATTAATATGTTCCAATGTCACTATCTAAGAGTTAATTGGCTGCGTTGTAAAAAATGGGGAATTTAGCATGTGATAATGATAAGGTAAAAACTCATGCCATATTCAAGTAACAAACATAATATATAAAGCAATAATTTAAATGTTGTTGTTGTTGTAAGCGTGTTTCTCCCCTAAAAACACTTAAAAGGAAAAACAGGCTATAAGAACTCACTTTTGTTGTTGAGTGGTTTAGAGATTCCTTACTCCGAAGTGTTGACTGGGTTAGAATCAATGAGGAACTAATATATCAGATGATTTCAATGAAGATTTGTAGCGGAAATACAAACATCAAAGATCAAGCAATCAGAAATACTCATAATAATGTGTTGTATTGATTTCAGTGTGTACAAAGCTTTTTGTGTGAAAGTTTGTGCAAATATTGCTAATATAGGCTAAGAGTTTTTGGCAAGATTTGCAAAAAGGGTAAAAACCTTATCTATTTATAGGGAAGACACTATGACCTGTACAATGACCTACTGCATTTCTATCTTATACAAACACATTTGTTTTTGCGGGTGTATAAGTCTTGTCCATACTTCTTGTGTTACGCATAAGTATCTGTTTTGTTTCATCCGCATTAGTTCTTTGTGGGTGGGAAAATGCTTATTCATATTTGTCCTTGTTCACCAACAAAAACTAATGCGGCTGAACACTTAGCCTTTTCTACATCCACACTTCTTCTTTCTTCATCCACATAAATCCATCCGCATAAATCACACTTTTGTTTTCCACTCTAAACATAATCCATCATTACTTGAATTGGCATGCATGATCTGATAGGATCAAATGTATAGATCTGTGATGATATTAGTGAACAATTCAATGAAACACAAACACAGTAATCAAATCAAAGCATAATATCCACAAAAATTCATAGAGTTTGTTGATAATAGCAAAGAAAATTACAATGTGTAAGTAGCAGATTAGTACAAGTCTATCTAATCTACACAAGTCTAAGCTATATATACTATCAATAAACAAAGGAACTAACTAATTACAAGACTAGTCCCTATACTATGACAAAAACATAAAAAAAGACACATAAAGACAAAACGTTAATCTTTAAAGAAGCACTAACAATACTCCCCCTAAGATTTACATTGTCTTCTTTCTTCAAAATCTTCAGTCTTGTTGGCTTGTTCTTCTCTTGTCTTCATTTTCTGATCTTCACTTGATCTTCAATCTTCAGTCTTCTCTTGATCTTCAATCTTCAGTCTTCTCTTGATCTTCAATCTTCTTTAATCTTCAATCTTCAATATTCAAACATTAAAGAAATCTTCAAGTTCTTCTTTGATTTTGAACATTGGCTTCTTCTTGAATAATTCTTGTTCCTTACAGGCATTGGCTATTGCAGACTTGAACTTGCTAGCAAGAATGCCCTGTTTTGGTCTTGATTCATTCGTTTTAATCTCCATCTGACTCATCCTCTCCAAGGTGTCTTTTGATAGTCCAGTAATGTCAATATTGGCGTATAACTCAATGGGTTTTGAACTTTCCTTTGAGTATAACTCCATTACACCTTTTCTTGAGATTCTCATCAACCCTATATCTTTGATGTCCTTCTTCATGATGTTTGCATAAGCAAGATGTTTTCTCAGAGAAATTCTTTCCATTGCTGCGTTCATCACATTAATGATGGAAAGAAAATACTTCTTGTCTTGTTCAGCAACTTCTGGAGACACTTTTTCAAATTTTTGAACCGAGAGGAATGAAATATAACTCGGATGTAGAAATTTAAGCTCAAATACACCAAAGAGGGTGATCATGTCCCCATCCCATTGTTCAAGATTCCGGACCAACTTAAGCTCAAACGTCTCCGTGTTATAAAACCATCTAAGAATTGGTTTGGACTTTTGGGTGCCATCAATCAC
>BJCN01176552.1:1815-14039 GCA_018326445.1 Flaveria brownii
TTAATTTTGTGTGTATTCATATATCATAAACATCAAGCACATGTAGGTTATATAGTTATGTAATCTACACATGTCTACAAAACTTGTTATAGTGAAGACTGAAGAGAGAGGAGAGAGTATGTAAATTAATTAATCAGGGAGAAAAATCATTGAAGTTTTTATAATCATACACTTTCAATTTTGTTTTTATTAACAAATGAATTTTATCATTCTTTCAGGAATTGTTAAGCGAGCTGTGGCTCTTGGGCGTTACCTTCAAAATCCATTAGCCATGGCTGCTACCCTCTGTGGGCCGGCAAAGGAGATATTATCCTGGAAACTTGTTCCTTTAGAAAGCTTTTTAACTCCTGATGAAAAATACAGCATGGTTGAACAAATCATGGTAGATGTCACTAACCAAGTGGGCCTAGATATAAATTTAGCCATAAGCCATGAATGGTTATTTGCTCCTTTGCAATTCATTTCTGGGCTTGGGCCCAGAAAGGCTGCTTCACTTCAGCGGTCCTTGGTGCGGGCTAGCTCAATATACACTCGTAAAGACTTGCTGAACCATGGGCTTGGCAAGAAAGTGTTTGTAAATGCAGTCGGGTTCTTACGGGTTCGCCGAAGTGGAAATGCTGCTAGCAGTAGTCAATTCATTGATTTACTAGATGATACCCGAATCCACCCGGAATCGTACGGTCTTGCACAGGAATTGGCTAAAGATATTTACACTGCAGATGGTCAAGATGATGTAAACGATGAAGATATGCTTGAAATGGCGATTGAGCATGTAAGAGAAAACCCTGATTTGTTAAGATCTCTCAAGGTCGATGTGTACGCGAAATCCAAAAACCGTGAGAATAAGAAAGAAACTCTAAATCATACAAGATTGGAGTTGATTCAAGGTTTTCAAGATTGGCGAAGACCGTATGTGGAACCTGATCAAGATGAAGAGTTTTACATGATTACTGGGGAGACAGAGGAGACACTTTCTGAGGGTAAAATTGTCCAAGCAACTGTTCGTAGGGTTCAACCTCAAAGAGCAGTATGTGTTCTTGACTCAGGGTTGACTGGTCTACTCAATAAAGAAGACTATAGTGATGACCGTAGAGACAATGATTTGACTGAGAAGTTGGATGAAGGTGATATTTTAACTTGTAAAATAAAATCAGTTCAGAAAAGCCGACACCATGTGATCCTAAGCTGTAAAGAAAGTGATTTAAGAAGTGACCGGTCTCAAAACAATAAAACCATGGATCCTTATTATCGTGAAGATCGTGATAATTTAGAAAATGAAAAAGAAAAGGCTCGTAAAGCTAAAGAGTTGGCGAAAAAGCATTTCAAATCAAGAATGATTGTTCACCCACGTTTTCAGAATATTACAGCTGATGAAGCAATGGAGGTTTGTATGCAATTTATATTATCATTATTATTTGATATTAGATGGTAATTTATTAATAATTGTTAAAAAAATAATTTAACAGTTGCTGGCTGATAAGGAACCTGGTGAGAGTATCATTCGTCCAAGCTCTCGTGGGCCCTCCTACCTAACCCTGACGCTTAAAATATATGATGGTGTTTATGCTCACAAAGATATTATTGAAGGCGGAAAGGAGAATAAGGACATTACAAGCATGTTGCGCCTCGGCAAAACCCTGAAGATAGGAGATGATGTGTTTGAAGATCTAGATGAGGTCAGTTTTATACATATTTTTATTTCATATCCTACAGTTTATAATGTTAAACTTATCGGCAGGTAATGGATCGTTATGTTGATCCGTTAGTGGCTCACTTGAAAACAATGTTGTCGTACCGCAAGTTTAGAGAAGGGGGAAAAGCTGAAGTTGATGAGAGTTTAAGAAGAGAAAAAATTGAGAACCCATCAAGAATCGTTTACTCGTTTGGTATATCTTATGAACATCCGGGCACATTCATCTTAACCTATATAAGGAGTTCAAATCCACATCATGAGTATGTTGGATTATATCCAAAAGGGTTCAAATTCCGCAAGAAGATGTTTGAGGAAATCGACAGACTTGTGGCATATTTCCAACGACACATTGATGATCCACTGGATGCAGGTCCATCAATACGGTCAGTTGCAGCCATGGTACCAATGCGCAGTCCTGCACCTGGTAGTTCTGGTGGCTGGGGTGGCTCCAATAGCAATGATGGTGGCTGGAGAGGCTCATCTGGAGATCGCGAAAGAACATCCACTCCAAGCTCTAGAACTGGTGAGTCTGAACAAAGGTTTTCAAGTCTTGTAGAAGTACTAATGATTGATGATCTTGGTTGAGTTAGTTTGTCAAATATATTGCAGGCAGGAGTGATTATAGGAATGGTGGCGGTCACGACGGGCATCGAAGTGGTCTGCCACGGCCATATGGTGGTGGTGGTGGTCGACGAGGCCGAGGACGAGGGTCGTATAACAGCCGAGAAATGGAAGGTGGAAGGTCTAAGGATGGCGAGGATGGGTGGAGTGGTTTTTCGGGTGCAAAAACTCAAGACTCACCAGGAAGTGTGGCTTTTGCTGGTGGCAGGGGCAGCGGTGGCGGCGGCAGCAAAGGGGGTGGTGCTGGGTGGGCAAGTGGATGGTAGTGTGGTGGGCATGCATCTATAGTGTTTTTGCTTAAACTGGGAACTTTGTACTACAGATATTTTATTGATTTACATCATGCTATTTTGTATGGTCTTAGATTTTAAATTTTGTTTTTGCTTAGTATTTTTTGTGGTTGATGCTCTTTTATGATTAGAAATATAAATATAAATTCCAAGTATAAATGTTGCTTGGTTTTATGGTGTACTAATAATTTATCATGTGTATATATTTTACTTTAATACAAGCTAGATTACAAGTGTAATAAGTATATAATAAGTTAAAAACTGAATTGGTTATTGATTCTAATTCGAACTTCATGGTTTTTTCTTAAGTTAACATATTAAATTACGAATCAAAATTAGTTTAAGTTGGTGAGGCTATGAGGGGTACCATGTATTTATAATATCATTTTAGTGTCACATAACTACTCTTTTCAATTTACCCCATCTTTCCAACTACACGGGTATTAGTCTTTCATTTTTCATCCTTTCGTATTAATAGATTAATACGTTAATGGAAGAGGACTTCATTTCGAGCTGCCCCTTCACCCCGGTTGCAGTACTGCTATGCGCGGCCTTGCTACGTCAAGTGGCCAAGTGAGACATGCAAGCCTTGTGGGGTGAGTAAATCTTATAATCTACAAGATCAAAATAAAAATAAAAAAATAGTGAAATGATAAAAAATACCTATTTAATTACTATTTAGTGGGAAATAAAACAATGTAGGTGTTTATTTCATGAAATTAAAATTTTGAATTTACTTTATTCCTTATTCCTTGCAATAGACGTACTTCAACCAGTAAAATCATGTCAAAAAATAACTGATTATTAAAAATTCGTGACTTATATTTGGATTACAAGTCACATATCTTATCACAAATAGGCCGTAAAATACCTTTAAAGTTTTATTTTCATCATTTCAATTATATATTATAATTATGATTAAAAAATTAAAATCAAAATGTTATTTCAAATTTCAGCAAGTACGTCTATTAAGGTAACTTATTAAAAATTATTTATATTATATTCAAGACATATGAGAATCTTAAAAATATTACTCACTCAAAGCATCTACTTTTATATTATTCTTAATTAGGCCCTAATATGAGAATTTAGCACCATGTCCTTAAATTAAACTAATTATATAAACAAAAACAAAACCGTTTCCTTTATCATTCCACAAACCCTCAAACTTAGCAAAGACCCAAATGTCAATGCACAACAGATAAATAACATGATCAAACAATCTCAAAACATTACAGGAACAGCAAAAGAAAATGATAATTGGTTCATTACTTTAATTTGTGAGTTCCATAATTGCAGATACAATGTCACCATCTGCAGCCTTTAATGCCTTGACAGCCTTTGATCTTGAAACCCCGGCTTGAGTCATGACCAGCTCGATGTCCTTAGGCTCCACCCCGGTCTCATCTACATCTTCATCATCCTGAGCTGCAGCCGTCGGCTCAGCCTTTGGTACCACATCACTAAGGTTAGGTGCTTTGAATTGCTCTGCTGCCTGACTCTGCAACTGTGAACTCAGATCCTCTATTTTCGCTTCACCAAATATTACATATGTGTCTGAAGCTGGGGACTTGAAAACATCAGGCTTTGAGATCACAAACATCATCTGCAAAATGATGACACTAATCATTCAGAAGCAAGAAATCATCATGGAAACTAACAATGTTCAATGTGAAACACTGCACTTTTATTTGGGTGATCCCAATTCCCAAGTCCCAAAAAATGCTAAATGAGCATGTCAAGAAACCTTTTCTTTTAATTTTATAAAGTAATAATGTGGTGAATAAGATTATAAAAGCACTATTCTCAAAAGTATAAATCTAGTGTCTTTTGTTAAAAAGTTTTAAGCATTTTGAGAGCGCTACGGGAGACTTTCTAGTTTCTAACTGTCTGACCGATTGCAACTTTGGCTAAGTTTTGAAAGATTACATGTTTGACCCTGTTAGAGATAAAACACAAATCAAAATTGACCCACTTTAAGGCAAATAATTCAATTCCAAATGCAAGTATTTTCCCATTAGATATCAATATAATATAGTTTATGCTAAAGAGTCATGATTTAGATAAAAAGATTGCCTGTAACTCTTCTGTAGTTTTAGATAATCAACATATATTTCTAGGTGAATAACTTTGTGGTCCAAGTGGTCAAGTAATGTGGGATTATAGTAAACTTACGTTCTTGCTCTTTTTGACAGTAACACGACTGACTCCAAGAATGGGCTTCATTCCAAGCTTCAACATAGCCTTCCGACTTTTTTTCTCACTTCTGCTCTGCTTAGATCTACCACTTGCATCTCCCAGCCCTGCTTACATAACATATCATGCAATTAATTTTTTATCACAGGAATAATTGGTGGGGGTTAAATGAAAAAAAAGAGTATTACACTTTATTTATAATATAATCATGATACAGGATGACAATAATGAACCACATGAAAACGCTAGTGACGAAGACTATCTGTTGTACGCTTCTATAACTATTTCTTGAGTGATAATATATATAAAAAACGAATATCTTGTAAATTTAATTATCTCTTAAATTTAAAGTGAATAATATGTAGGGAACAAGCATGAGTCAGGTAATTTTTGAAGTGATTACTATAGTGACAAAAGTGTCAATCGTCATATAAATCAAGTTATTTGTGAAAACATTGCAATTATTATGATAAATGCCAAAAATAAATTACATCAGTTGATGGCATGGGAGCTACTTGGGCTTCAAGATGAACTCACACTCAACGTTTAGGTAATGTATGAGTAGCAAAAGTGCTTTAGAACTTTCAATCAGTTAATGAATAAGGAATCCAACTGAATGATATACAAAAAATACTTCAACTTTAATGTTTTAATCTTCAGGTGATAAAACCTCAAAGAATCAAATGTCAACAGACTACAAATCTATGCACATTTCTCAAGCACAAACTCACCTTCAACATCATCCTCCTCATCATCATCCTCCTCATCATCGTCATCATCATCTTCAACCAAAGGTTCTTCATTCTGCATAAAAAAACATTCAGCAGCACAAACATCATCCATATAGCTATAAAAATATACCCTTATGCAAGATTGGAAGAATTATTCTGCATCTGATGTGAATTAATCCCATTTGTGTACACACAAAACTAGAGCGGTAGAGCTAACAGAAAAGATACTAATAAACCTAAAGCAGGATAGTAAATCAATCTCAATTAACTAAATATTTAACAATCCCTAACATAATAAAAGTCATTATCTTGTATCACATAATTTCTAAGAAATAAAAAAGAAAAAGTAAATCTTTGAAAGGATCAGAGGGGTATATAGAAAGATTTAGGGTTTGTGAATGAGGAGATGAATGGTAGATCTTACGTTAATCTTTTGTTGTTCAAGTTGGGCGGCGAGAAGTTCTTCTTGTGTTTGAGCAGCCATGGTGATTGGTGATACAAAGAGGAATTAGGGTTCGCCGAAAAGAGTGTAGGAGAAACGAAGAAATCGCAAAACCCTAAACTACCTTCAAACCCCTTTTTATTATTTTTATGATGATTTAATTTTAAGTTTGATAACAATAATATTTTTTCATAAAGGTTTAAAAGGATTAGTTCAAAAGTTTTATTATTTGTTTTATTTTCGGTTTAAAAGTATAAAGTGTGTAAAATGTGGATTGATGTTTTTTAATATTTCGAATGAAAATAAATACTTTTTTTTTCAAACCTCGGGGAACAAAACCGAATTTAACTTTTTTATTTTTTTAGTTTTTTGATTCCTAACTTTTGTTTTGTAGACATAGATTAGTTTTTTTTTTCTTTAACATGAAACAAGCATCGTCTAGAATATGTTTATAAATCTAGTGCTCAACTTATGAGAGGTAAACCATACAATTTAGAAGATAAACATAGTGTGCCGTTAGACCAAGAGGTCATTGAGAAAATAAAATAGTTAAAAAAATGAGTTTATCGAACTCATTAAACAGCCTGTGACGCCCTCGCCCCAAAAATTCACAAGAGGCAATACGGCTCACGGGCCTATCTAGAGACAAAAATTAAAGTTCAAACTAGTGGATTACCACAAAATCACGTTATCTTCCCTGATCTAAGCTCCCGGTCATGACAGTGAATTGACCATCTAGTATATTAATCTAGGATGGGGATAACCATCCAATGTATTAATCTAAGATGAGGATAAAACCTTAGTCAATTCTTCACTATCTTACATTGGTATCCTACCTCTAAGAGCATTCACAACTTGTTTTATTATTTTTATCCATATAATTACATTAAAAATTACTATTTTTCTCTTATCTTTTTAATTAAATAATATTTTTATATCTTTATCATTATTTTTTTCTCTATTTTGCACTCACAACCACTGACAAAAATATTAAAAACATTATAGGGGTTTGAACTTTGTTTCCAAAAAATACAGATTGATCAGCAAATTTTCTCTATTTTTTACTCATAACTATTTAAAACCATACCATATAATATAGGGGATACAGTTGCGTCAATTTAAAAACCAGTATGAATGCTCTAAATCAATTAGTTAGACTACGTCTCTTTTCTTTTTTTTCGTTGTGCATTGGAGTGATTTGACTACCTGAACATAGTGCCATTTTTATTTCCATTTACTCTCAATCATTATGCAATAATCTTTCACTCTGATAGATTCATTATATGAAAAGTATATATTCATTATATGAAAAGTATATTGTATACGTATGTGATAATGTTATTTGTGTTACATATGTCATGAGATTTCTATTATCATCACATTTATATATTTTATATATTTCAAACGATTGAAGGGTTAGGTTCTAGACTTCTAGTAGTAAAAAAGTGTCCTAAAAAATATAGGTATGGTTATAAATAGAAGTAATTTAATATTTTATGACTCTTAAAATAAAAAATTAAAATGATAAGAAAAATAAAATATACTTGAATATCGATAATGTGATTTTTAAACAAACCGACATATATTAAACCAAGTATGAGATACAAATTAATAATTAAATATAAGATTGAGATTACAAATACTCTTTTAAACTCGTCTTATTGTCATGCCTAATATTTAACATAAATTTTATGATACAACCATCTTACTTTTATTTAACTCCGAACTTTTGAAAATGCATATTTTTTTTTGTTTTTTCACTTTAATTTGATAAATAGGTTGATACAATCATGTTTCAACCTACTTGATAAATAGGTTGAAAGATCAGTTAAGAATGATCATAGTAGGAAGTAATGAGGGAAGGCAATCTTTTTTTTGTGAATAAATAATTTAAGTCTCATCTAAACCAAATTGCCTGGGTTTGTCATGTGTTGAAGAACCACATTTCTCTCTCAGTGAATCCAATGAAATGTAGTATTTTTGTTGGTCATTTATAGACACACAAAACTAGAAAGCATGTTTTATTTTACTTTGTGAGTCTAGAAATGAAGATGCTGGCCAATTTTGTTATGATTCCTTGGTTGCTATCTAAGTGGTTTTGTTCTTGAAACGATTCTTTATGTGTTATGAGGTAAACATATTGGATCTTATCTCGCTTGTTAATGACTTGAGGATTCCATATAGGCGAAAAAATGAAGCCAGCTCTCATTTCTATGTTGATCAGGTCGATTTAATAAGCTAGAAACTAATTAGGTTTTAGATACGATTTTGTTTTATGTAAAACATAACATTAATTATTTATACCAAGTAGGAGAAACTAATTATTTACACTATTAAAGTTAAAATAAAATTTCATCATTATAAATACCACTAAAACCTGTTTTTTTTTTATCTTACTACTTATACTCTTCTCTACTATTTAAATATCTACTATTAAAAAAACACTATAAATCTTTTGGACTTTATATTAACAAACGAACATAAACTAACACGGACACTTCTGTTTCTTAATGAACGATTAACACGGACACTTCTGTTTCTTAATGAACGACATGAACAAAAATAACATGTTCGATTATTAATGTTCTGTGTTCGTTCTGCTACAACCTTTCTCCAAGCTCAGGAAGAAGAGACAATTCAACCCCACCATCAACATACAGAAAAACTGTATCCTTCCGATCGAACAAACAGTTGAACCATGGTTCCAATGCCAACGGTTGATGTCACCAATTCAACTACTAAAAGTGACTCCTAAAGGTCCTAATTAAGTAATCAATAGTCGTCATTGAGCATCAAATCAAAGAATCAGAAGCCCCCAAATCACCAACACACAATGTGTATTTCACATCACCCACAAAAATTCATCACGAAATACACGGGATGCACAAAATTGAATGGGGTTTGGGTAATCGAAATTACAGGAATGTTGATCATACGAAGCGGGGGGATATAGAAACAGATAGATACATACGAAGAATCACAGAGAGAGAGAGAGAGGGAAAGAGGGAAAGAGGGAGAATATTTGTTCATCGATAATCGACAGATAAACTCCCCCGATCGATCTCCCCCTCTTCTGCAAACAACAAGATTTCTTCATGTGCATTGAGATTCGAGGTTGAATCTAAATGGGTTGTGATCAATTTCGTCAATTTCGATTCTAGTCATGAGGGAATTGGATGGTCAGAACTCCCTTTCTCCTCGCAAGAATAAGAGGCTTTATCAAGTTTGGAAAGGTCGTAACGTGAGTTCATCTTCCTCGTCTTATCATCCTGTAATTTTGTGATTGTGTTGTGTTCTCTGCTTTAATTGATGATTGTTTTGATGGTGATTAGATTTTATTTGTTTTGTTTGAGAATTATGTGTGCTTTTAGATGGATTAGGCTTCTAAAAGTGTGAGATTTTGACCTTTAAAGTTAACGTTTACATGAATATTGAAGATAAGATGTTTATATTATCTTGAATCATCATAGTCATCATGTTTTCACCATTGTATGTGTGAATACTGTGGAGTACCTGCAACATATCAGTCAATGAAAAGGTCAATATTTGACTTTGAAATAATGTCATAATCATGGATGGAATGATGTATAATGTATGTTAAGCTATACAGATACTCGTGGGTATTTGATAAAGCTTAATTGATGTCATAGTCATGAGATATAAGATATTATATCACCTTTGTGTTGAGAATTATAGATTTTCTATCATCTTTAAGAAAGTTAACATGTGACTTTCATGAGTCAAAGTAGGCATGGATGTATCTTGAGCAACATAGTGTTACACAAAATTTCATAACACTAACATACTTATGATGTTTTCATCTCTTCTGTGTTAAAAATGTAGGTTTTCTATGGCTTTCTAAGAATATATATATTACTTTATGTCCTTATGCATTGAATAAAGATGTTGTTTGACTTCTGTAAGTCAAAGTAGTCATGAATGCATATCCAGTAACAATATTAATTTGTTATTCGATAAATCTCAGACCAATTTCAATGTATCATGTTTTCGACTCTTTTTTGTTAGTCAGGAACATATTGTTGATTTGTCCTAGATCTTGATACTATTTTATAATCATACAATCCTATCATTTTGGTGAATATTATCAATGCATGAACCACTAGATCATAAACTTGTTTGAGTGTTACGATTAAATTTTTGTTTACAGAAATTTTATTGTGGCGGTAGATTGATTTTTGGTCCTGATGCCGGTTCAATACTTCTATCTGCATTCCTTATTAGCGCCCCGGCGATTACCTTCTGCATCAAAACTCTACTTGAAATAAAAAACGATGGAAGCATCTTCGTGTATGGGGTACTTTCTTCAGAAGTCGTTCTCACCCTTCTGGTACGTTAACCGTCATTTCTTCTGGTGGTGGCAAACGGGTTAAACGGTCTAGTAATGAACCCAGTCGCCTTGAAAACTACAATAATCTGTTCTTTAACAAAATAAAGTGACCTGTATCCTTTAAACTCGCAAAATTGCATATCTAGTTTCTCGTTTCGTATTTGTATAATTTGACCGGCCTTTCTGTAACCAGGTTCTAACTTTTCTCTTCATGACGTCCGCAAGAAATCCTGGAATAATTCGCCGGAACAAACGACCGCCAGAATGTGGAGAGTCTTTCAATCTCCGGACACAATCAGTGGATTGGTTAGATGGTCCGTCAATGAGCGTGAGGGTACCGAGGATAAAAGACATGCTCGTTAATGGTCACTCTTTTAAAGTAAAATATTGTGACACGTGCATGCTCTATCGCCCTCCACGCGCTTCTCATTGCTCCGTCTGTAATAACTGTGTCCAACGATTTGATCACCATTGCCCGTGGGTAGGCCAGTGTATCGGAGTTGTAAGTCCAACGACCTTGTTCATCATGTTGACCTTTTTTTAACCTTCTTTTACGGGTGTTCACCGTCCGGTTCTACTGGTTTTGACAAAGGCTCCGCACTAAACCACGAACTAAGGTTTTAACTTTCAAGAAACAACAAACCAAACTAGTTGAGTTGGTTGTAGTTGTCTGTCTGTTTGATGGTTTGGTTTTGACAGGTTGACAATCTAATCAGTTTTTTTTTTCAAAATGTTAACGTTTGCCTGTAAATGAGTCAAAACTAACCCAATAGTTGTTGGTTGTAACAATGGTTAATGCATTTGCAGCGCAACTATCGATTCTTCCTCCTGTTCATTACATCTTCAACGGTCTTGTGTGTATACGTCTTCGTGTTTTCATTGATCGATCTTGTTCGTGAAAAGGGGAGCTTTTTGGATAGTTTATCGAAAGATGTGATTTCGGTTACGCTTGCGACATATTGCTTCATATGTGTTTGGTTCGTTGGTGGGCTTAGCATGTTCCATTTTTATCTCATTTCCACAAACCAGGTTACAATATCCTTACGCTTGTTTAACAAATAACAACTACGAGTCGCAAATTTGTCCTAGAATATTATTTTCATGTTGTGTTTGCAGACAACTTATGAAAACTTCCGGTATAGATATGAAAAGAAGAAAAATCCTTTTAATGAAGGGGTTATTAAGAACTTTAAGGATGTACTATGTTCTAAACTGCCACCCCCTATCGATTTTCGAGAGTGGGTGGTTGTTGAAGATGATAATGCTTCAATTGGTGGGTCGTTCACACAAAAATCTGGTGCATCTATGCTTGCTTCGAAAGGAAAGTTAGATAAGGAACCAAGCATAAGCGATGATGCATTGTCAAACAAAACTTTCAACATTTCCACCACGGATAAAGATTTACAAGGCAACGATGAAGCCAAAAACATGCCAGGTGGTCCATGATTTCTTGTTGATCGTCAAGATTCGGGTTTATATAACGATGGAGGAATCAAAGAAAAGAATTGTACCTGAACAAGATTTCAATTAGAGACAAAGGGTGTTGCTTTCTTGAATAAAACGGTTATTAACTTTGTTTTGGCAAAGGATATCGTGGCATTTTGAGATATTATTTGTTCTAGCTTAAAGTGAAGTTTGTCTTTCTAGATCAATAAATTTCAAGTCCAAGGCAATGTTGCAATGTTGCTATGATGCTTAGCCCAATATCATATTTGGTTATTCACTAAAATCGTCTTTTGAGAGGTGAGAAGAGGGGGAAATCGTTAGTGTAGACTATTGCAAGATATAATTGACGGTCATTTGTTTTATCCTCGTGACTCAGAGATAATCCCATGACAATCATACATAAAGATAATATAACATCGTTCAGTACAACAAATAGTAGATCAAAGATGACAACCAA